>JAJIBD010011941.1:0-30983 GCA_021461705.1 Cryptotis parvus
TTTTTTTTTAAGTATTTTATTATACCACCGTGAGATATACAAATAAAAAGATATACAATTAAAAAGTTCATGTTTGGGTTTTGGTCATACAGTGTTTCAGCACCCGTCTCTCCACCAGTGCCCATCTCCCACCAACAACATCCCCGGTTCCCTCCCCTTCCCCAGCCCTGCTCCATAGCAGGTTCTTTTATTTCTTTCCCTTTCTCTCTTCTTTTTCCTTTCCCTTCCAGACTATGGATTACAGAACATACATTAAAAGGTTGTCATGTGTATCCTTTTGCCTCCATTTAATGCTCAGTTCTAGGTTGGCATTAGTACCCTCGACTATTATTAGCACCCTGTTCCATTTTCTGTCTTACCTAAACTCTGACTCCCCACGTTTGTGATAATTTCCACCTTTGACAAGACCTCCTGATATATGTTTCACTTGACCTTGGATATTGGTATCATAATATGTACATATATATATTTATGCCATGCAAATAAATGCAGCCATTCTGTATCTGTCTCTCTCCTTCTGGCTAATTTCGCTCAACATAATCTTCTCCATGTCCATCCATTTGTAGGCAAATTTTATAACTTCATTTTTCCTAACAGCTGCATAGTATTCCATTGTGTAGATGTACCAAAGCTTCTTTATCCAGTCATCGATTTTCGGGCACTCTGGTTGCTTCCAGATTCTGGCTATTGTGAATAATGCTGCTATGAACATAAAAGTAGGGATGGTGTTTCCGCTGCGTATTTTTGGTTTCCCAGAGTAGATTCCCAGGAGTGGTATGGCTGGGTCAAATGGGAGTTCAATTTCTAGTCTTTGGAGGGAAAGTCCATATTGTTTTCCAGAAAGGCTGTACCAGCTGGCATTCCCACCAACAATGGATGAGTGTCCCCTTTTCCCCACATCCATGCCAGCACTTGTTGTTCTTGCTCTTTTGAATATGTGCCAGTCTCTGTGGTGTAAAGTGGTATCTCATTGTTGTTTTTATTTGCATCTCTCTGATGATTAGTGATGATGAGCATTTTTTCATATGTTTTTTTGGCCATTCGAATTTCTTCCTTGCTGAAGTTTCTGTTAATTTCTTCTCCCCATTTTTTGATGGGGTTGTTTGTTTTCTTCTTGTAAAGTTCTACCAGTGCCTGATATATCCTGGATATTAACCCCTTATCAGATGGGTATTGGGTGAATATTCTTTCCCATTCTGTGGACTGCTTTTGTATCTTAGTCACTGTTTCTTTTGAGGTGCAGAAGCTTTTTTAGTTTCATGTAGTCCCATATGTTTATCTTTTCTTCTAGTTGCTTTGTTAGTGATGTTTCACCTTTGAAGATGCCTTTAGCTTCAATGTCGTGGAGGGTTTTTCCTATATTTTCTTCAATGTACTTTATGGATTCAAGTCTGATATTGAGATCTTTAATCCATTTTGATCTGATTTTTGTGCATGGTGTTAGACACAGGTCCAAATACATTTTTTTACATGTTGCTGCCCAGTTTTCGCAACACCACTTGTTGAAGAGGCTTTCCTTACTCCATTTTAGACTCATTGCACCTTTATCAAAGATTAAATGATCATGTGTTTGAGGTTGGGTGTCAGGGATACTCAATTCTATTCCATAGGTCCACAGGTCTGTTTTTATTCCAATACCATGCTGTTTTAATTACTACTGCCTTGTAGTACAGTTTGAAGTTGGGAAAGGTGATGCCTCCCATCTTCTTTTTCCCGAGGATTGCTTTAGCTATCCTTGGGGGGTTTATTGTTCCATATAAATTTCAGGAGAGTTTGGTCAATTTCTTTGAAGAATGTCATCGGGTATCCTCATAGGGACTGCATTGAATCTGTACAGAGCTCTAGGGAGTATTACCATTTTGACAATGTTGATTCTCCCCATCCATGAACAGGGGATGTGTTTCCATTTCCTTGTGTCCTTTTTATCTCCTGGAGCAGTGTCTTGTAGTTTTCTTTGTACAGGTCCTTTACATACTTGGGTAAGTTGATTCCTAGGTATTTGATTTTCTGTGGCACAATTTTGAATGGAATAGTTTCCTTAATATCCCTTTCTTCTCTTTCGTTATTTGTATATAGGAAAGCCACTGATTTTTGGGTGTTGATTTTGTATCCTGCCACTCTACTATATGTGTCTATTGTTTCTAGGAGTTTTTTGGTAGAGAGTTTAGGGTTCTCTAGGTATAATACCATGTCATCTGCAAATAATGATAGCTTGACTTCTTCCTTGCCTATCTGGATTCTAGAAGTTCTTCTGACAGAGAGAGGCCATGGGATATGAATAGGGTGGAAATAAACTGTATTTGTGTGTTTTATATCTTTTAAAGACATTGCAGTTTTTGCCTTAGCAAAAGTGGCAATGTGGGGACATGTATTAAATCTTGACAGGGAGCAAATAGGTTATGCTATGTTTCATTAAATATGTAAATATTTAAGATAATTTAAAATAATATGTATGTATCACAATATATGCATATCACTGTCTTCCCCTTCATCATCGATTTGCTCGAGCGGGCACCAGTAACATCTCCATATGACCTGTCTCATGCAAGTAGAGCCCAAGGGCACCTGCTTGCTCCAGGAACATAAAGAGCCTCAAACCATTCCATCAGGTCATGGGAATGAGATCTATAATAGTTCCTGGTATCTGGCATATCAAATACGACATGGGTAGCTTGCCAGGCTCTGCCGTGAGGGTAGCATACTCTTGTAGTCATCTCAAAATCCAGCACTTATTGATGAGCCGGCCTGTGATAGGCTGGTCTGCTGGGTGGAGTTCTGATGAAGGGGAAGTCCGGATGTGGAAAATGGAGGTCCCCATGGAGTGGGGGTTTTCTGGCTTGTTGTGAGGCTCTGCTGGGGTGGCTGGTAAAGGATAGAACCTGCCATCCCTCCGGGCTCCTCTTGAGTGGCTGGGCACAGGGAGAGCCAGTAGCAGCTCTGCCCCATGTCTGTGAGTCTCTGGATCAGCATACCTGGACCGGATTTAAAAAAGACTGCAGCAGGGTGAATCTTGATGAGCCGGGCTGTGATAGGCCAAAAATATATGCAAAAAATATATGCAAAAATTTAAAATAATATAGACTATTGCAATTTAAAATAATCAATGTTAATATAATGTATCTATGTACAAAATAATTTAATATAATGATATGCACATATTTAAAGTAATTATTTTAAGATTAATAGTAAAGAAACTAAAG
Source organism: Cryptotis parvus (assembly GCA_021461705.1). Taxonomy (NCBI): domain Eukaryota; kingdom Metazoa; phylum Chordata; class Mammalia; order Eulipotyphla; family Soricidae; genus Cryptotis; species Cryptotis parvus. The sequence goes on from JAJIBD010011941.1 coordinate 3,201, forward strand.
GAATATATTGGAAGGCAATTATAGTAGCCAGCCAGGTAGAAATCCTTTGCCTGACCTGAATGCAGATGGAAAGCTGGTATTCATTTTATATTTAGCCTGAAAACAGGTCAGAGATAAGGAAGAGTCTTGGATCCTGGATGCTTTTTAGACACTGAACAACTCACCACAGGCCTGAGGGAGAGCCTTTCAACAAACCTGGTGGGAAATTTACAGTTGCCCTAAAGTGGGTGAGATGTTTCTGAGCAGAACTGGGGAGCCTGTCTGAGGAATGAGGCAGGTTTGTATTTCTCATCATTTGAATGGGGCCCAGAATGCAAAAGTACTGCCACATCTGACACTCAACAAATCTCCTATTAGAGGGCATCACCATCCCTGTTATGAGTGGTGCTTCAAAACCCCCACTTTACAGGTTAGAAGGTGAGTGTGGGGAGTCCATGACTGTAGTGGTCACCCAGCTCGTTAGTAGCAGAACCATAACAGGGACCTTATTCCCATGGTCCAGGTCAGGTAAACATTAATAAATATTAGCTCCACTCTCCTGAGTCTGAAAAGTTCTGACTTCTGGGCATTTCTTTCCTTGCTATCAGGCATGAAAGTGGCCTATGGATGGATTTTCACTTGGGAAAAATTGCCCTGGAATCCTTGGATTCCTTCATGATGAAGTATGTTGGATGTGTTTTGCATAGAGAGAAATGTATTTGCAGTTCTTTTTCAAAGACCAGACTTAATGACGGAGAACAACAGGATGTTATTCTTGTGGAAATGTTGCTTTGAAAGATGCGTGTGTGAGGCAAAGAAGTCATTCATTTTACCAAGTAATAGCTAATTACAGAGTAGAGGGTGTGAACCAGCCACTCAGCACAGGCCCTTGTGTAGAAAGTTCAGACTTTGCTAGCCTTTAGAGGTGCCATGTGCTGAATATGGAGAAACTAGCCATGATCACAGATTGATGAGATGAAGGTGACAAACATCAAAACTAAACCTGGTGGGGAGGGTTCCTGCGCTCATGCTGGAACTCTGTTCTGCATGTGACCTTTCAAGAAACATCATGAGGCCCACCTCCATAAAAGGGGACCCTGAACGTAAGAGTAGATCCTCTGGTATTACATTTTTTTTTTGCTTTTTGGGTCACACCCGGCAATGCCCCAGGGTTACTCCTGGCTCTGCACTCAGGAATTACTCCTGGCGGTGCTCGCGGGACCATATGGGATGCCGGGGATCAAACCCGGCCGGCATGAGCGCGGCGTGCAAGGCAAACGCCCTACCCGCTGGGCTATCGCTCTGGCCCTGGTATTACATTTTTAAGATACCAAAGACTCAGGAAATTAAGAGCGTTTTATTTATTTATGCTTATTTGGGTTTGGGGGTCACATCATCAGTGCTAAAGGCTCAATCCTGGCTCTATGCACAGGAATCATTACAGGCTGGACTCAGGGGACCGTTTTGGATGCTGAGGAAAGTTGACAGCATTTTAGTAGTGGTGTGAAGTCAGAGGAATCAACTCACTTTACCATGTGCTTGTTGCTCATGGTACAAGCCCCTTATAAATCATTGACTTTTTTGAGGGTTTCACTGTATCACTGTATCACTGTCTTCCCATTCATCATCGATTTGCTCAAGTGGGCACCAGTAACATCCTCCAAATGTCCTGTCTCATGCTAATAGAGCCCAAGGGTATCTGCTTGCTCCAGGAACATAAAGAGTCTCAAACCATTCCATCAGATGATGGGAATGAGTTCTATAATTGTTAGGCCAGGGATAGAACCTGCCATGCCTCCCTGGCACCTTACGAGCAGCTGGGCACAGGGAGAGCAAGAGCAGCTCTGCCCCATGTCTGAGAGTCTCTGGTTCAGCATACCTGGGCCGGATTGAAAAAAACCTTCTGCAGGGTGGCTGTCGATGATCCAGGCTGTGATCGTTTGGTCTGCTGGGTGGAGTTGTGATGAGAGGGAAGTCCGGATGTGGAAAATGGCGGGCCTCATGGAGTAGGGAGGGTGGTCTGGCTTGTTGTGAGGCTCCCCTACTCCATGGGGCGCCAGCCATTTTCCACATCTTGACTTCCCTCTCGCCACAACTCCACCCAGCAGACCAGTCTGTCACAGCCCGGCTCGCGCGCCACTAGCGGCCGAGCAGTTCATCAATAAATGCTTTATTTAGAGGTGATTACAACAGTATGCCACCCGCACGGCAAGCCTGGCAAGCTGCTTGTGTCGTATTTGATATGCCAAATACCAGTAACATTTATATTAGGTCATTCCCGTGACCTAATATAATGGTTTGAGGCTCTCTATGTTCCTGGAGCAAGTGGATGCCTTTGGGTTCTACTAGCATGAGACAGGACATATGGAGATATTACTGGTGCCTGCTCTAGCAAATAGATGATTAACGGGAAGATAGTGATAGTGACAGTGATTTGTCATATCAAATGCGACACGGGTAGCTTGCCAGGCTCTGCCGTGCAGGTGGCATACTCTTGTAGTCGCCTCTGATCTCCAGCATTTATTGATGAACCGCAAGCGCGCCACGCGAGCCAGGCTGTGATAGGCTCTCCACCCAGCAGAAGAGTGTTTATTTTTGAGGGTTTATTGTGAGAAAAGTGATGTAAAAATGGAGTCTTCCTCAAATAGTTCAGAGCATTAAATGAGAGTAGACATATAAAACATAGCTCATAACATGTCTGAATGTTATAAGCACCCAGAAATGGGTGCTCCTGAGAACAAATGTGCATTTGACATGTCTGATGCGAACACTTCCTGTGTTGATTGCCTGATTGCCCTGAAAAGTGAAGTCCTTGGACTCCCTGCGACAGTCATTGATGGCCCATCTCTCTTACTGAAGAAACCTCCTCACCTCCACCTTTATTAGTATTTTTCCAAGGCTGTTCTGAATACTTCCTACCTGTTGTTAATGAGCTTGATGGACTAAGTTATATTCCTTCCTATAACTCCTCCACTTCACCTCCTGTGTTGAAGTCCTAATTCCTAGTGCTTGGTGGTGTTTGGAGGGTAGGTTCTTAGAGGAGATAGTCTGGGTTAAAAGAGATTATGAGGATGGCATGTGCAGGATGGGATTGGTGCCTTGCTAGAAGGGACCCAGATAACCTGACTTGCTCTCTGCCACTGAAAACCCAACAAGAAAGTGTATGTCTGAAAGCCAGGCAGAGAGCTCTTTCCAGAAAACCAGTTTGCTAATACCTTGTCATCTTTTAAGTCTACGGGAAATGAATCCCTACTACCTCAGCTGTGCGGTCTAAGTATTTTGTCAGGATAGACTTGGCTGAGTAATAGGAAGGTTTCTGTAATCAGTGGTGTCCAGGAGATAAAGTCTTCTTTGAAGATTCATTAGAGATTGCAGGTTCAAGGTGCCCCTGCAGAAACACTGTCCTTTGTTTAATGTGGGGATTTTCATTTCTTCTTTCTTTTTTTTATTCTTCCTTTTTTTAAAATTTTTGCTTTGGACCTTTCAATAGCTGTTCAGGGCACTCAGGGGCCACTCCTAATGATACTCTGTCAACGGAGTCCACAGTTCAATACAAGGGCCTGAGAATTCAGGCCTGCTCAGACTCTGTTTGGCTGGAAACTACCAGGGTAACCCTGATGGTGTTAGGGGCCTCCAGGTTGCACCCAACAATGATATGAAAATCATGTGGTTCTGGGAATCAACAAATACACCCCAACCATTGTACTGTCTCGCTCACACTAATGTGGAATTCCACACAAATGTGGAATTATTTTTGTCTTGGGCTTTTAGGTTATATTCAGCAGTACTCCTGGTCCCAAGGTCAGACTGTGCTCAGTGGTGATGGGTATTAAGCTGAGTGCAAGGCCTACCCACTGTACTATCTCTTTCAGTCTCATTTTTGTTGTTTGGTAGTGCCAGGGATTGACTGGAGTTGACTGTGTACAAGGCAAGCACCATCACCCCTGTAATATCTCTCTGGACCCTAAGAATGCTTCTCTTACCCTCCTTTGTGGATATTTTTGAAAGTTAGTGATCCAGGTCAATCTTTTGGGCCTAACTGCTGTCGCTACTCCCTATATTCTGAGTAGTTTTTGACTCTTAGCTCTCCTTGTTAGTCATGGCCACTAAGAGCTCAGCACTGCTGACAAAAAAAGGAAGGCTTCATCCCCTACATCTCTGTAGTACTTTGGTGGGTCCTTTACTCCACAAACCAACAGAGTAGGAACAGCCCTGCTCCCCCAATATTTATGAGCCTCCTTTGAATATGCTGATATATGTGTGTTCTTCCTATGTAGCTCTGCCCTGAGATTTAAGACGATTGGATGTATAGGTTGCATGAACAGCAATTCATAGGGCCACGATTTCTGTGTGTCAGGCCTGTTGTAGGATGGTTCTCACATACCTACATAGCACCTAGCAGCCTCTTGCATACAATCTTCTTTAAAAGAAAAGCTTTATTCATGCAGGGGACCAGCTCATGGCACACTGCTGGCTTTGTCTCTTGCTGTCATTCTTGCCTTCAGGGCTGGTCTAAGAGCTACTTATATGTATGTACAAATTTAATTTGTATATAGGTTACCTGGTGTTTCCTGCACATTTCAATTCATACAGTGTGGGATGCGACTTGAGATTTAACTGCTCTGATCAGGTTTTCTTTGGGACAGTGGAGTTGGGTCATACCCAGCTATAGTCAGGGCTACTCTCGGGTTTTGTGCTTGGGGGGTAGCTCCTGATGGTGCTCTGAGGACTATGTGATACCAGTCCATGAAGGAAGTTACCCCCTGTACTATCTCTCCAGCTTATCAACCCCAGGAGATATGAACACTGCCAGGAAGCCTCTTTCAGTAGCTGGAGTGAGGGCCAGGCTTCTCATAATAGAGTTTGAATGTCTTGTAGCCTTGCAAAGCCCTACATGATTCAAAAGAAATTTTCTCAAAATTCCATGATGGGCGAAGGTGTATGGTAGGATTTTAAGGAATGTTAAGTAACTAAGAAGTTGATATGCTAAAAGAGTGATTTGTAATGTCCTTTGGTGAGGTAAGAATCCGACCAGTGCTCCGTCAATGCAAAGGCTTGTCGGACACTGTAGAAAAAATACCCATCACTGGAGTTGAGCTGCCATTGCATTAAGGATCTTTAATCCACTTCTACTGAAAGGCTGTGCCTGCCTCGCCCCACTCCTGCCAGACCAGCTGCTTGAATTAAAATGGTATGTCTTTGCTCACATTCACATCACTTCTTGACCCTGGAATGGTAGCATGTGTGTTGAATAACTGGGAAGATTGGGGTACTGAATAATTGTTAGTGGGTGATCATGTTTTCTCACATCAGTGACTCCTAATCTCTTTGGGAGTCAAAAACATTACTGAACATGTCTACTGGCATCAGAGTTGTCTCTTCTGAGAAGGTGGATCCAGTGTGCATTTTTGCACATAACATTTGGCATTTCATGGGGGACTCCAAACCTGAATCTCTGCACCCCAATTATCAATCTCCAGCTAATTGGGTTAAAAGTAAAATCTGTAGCCTGGATTTCAAAGCCCCTTATAATGTAGAAATATGCATTCTCTTATCCTATATTCTTGGGATAGAAATCCATTTGCATTAGTGCAAACAAGTCTATTTTAATTGTGTGTCTAAGATGAACAAAAGAATTGGGATACATTAGAAAAGTTATGGGGGGAACTGAAAAGATCAAGTAAAAAATTTGTGTGTATCTCCAAAACCCTTAGCATCTATAAGAACAGACTTGAATTATATAAGCATTATTTATCTCATTTATTTATCTCATAAGAACATGGTTAAAGACAGTTTCAAGTTTATGTTTCACAGGCTCAATAAAATTGACCTTTTTCTACCATATTTAATAATAAAAATAATCCATCTCCAAAGTCTTCAATTGGGTTGTCTTGGCTCAGTGCCCTTTGTGAATGGAATACTATAGCCCAAGGATTGTGGTGATGTTTGGGGTCATTAGTTACCCTCGTAGTCACAGTGTCCAGGGAGAAGGAATATGGTAAGCTCCAGTGTCCAGGGAGAAGGAATAGGGTAGAGCTCCCATTTGCACAGCAGATGGTTTCATGGCTACAATAAGCAGGGACAGAGGGAACTTTTCCTTGAGATAAGGAGGTACCAGGGCTCTCTGGGGAAAGGAGATATCTGATAGCAGCACTGATTATTGCTTTCATTCTTCTTTCTCAAAAATTCTTTGTTCTACCAGATTGACTTGATCCTGGTCTGGCCTGTAAATATTCATTCCTACTTCTGGGTGTTCCAGGGTTTCCTCTTCTCTGTACTTGCCCTCTCTACTAATTTTGGGCTTAGCCTTTAGAGTGTTTTATGGGGCTGTCATACTGGCTGACTTACAACAGCAAAAATTTGTTGTGTCAAATTTCTTCCTAGTTCTGAAGGGCAGAGCAAGTGTCATCAGGGTTGAGTCCTCTGGGGTGCTGGGGAGAAATGTCCCATGCCTTTCGTTCCATTTCTTGTGGTTACTGCCAAGCTTGGTACTCCTTAGCTGTAGACTCATTGTTCCACTTTCACTCGTCTTCACTTGGCACTTTGCTGTAACTTCATCTTCATATGTCCAAGATTCCTTCCTTCATGTAGCTCTTCTCTTATCAGGACACAAGCCACATTGGATTAAGGCCCACCCTACTTTACCTGATCTCAACTTAGCCATGAGATCATCAAAGCCCTATGTTTCCCCATGGGCTCATATTCCCATTTTATTCCTAAGGATTAAGACTTCAACCAATTTAGGGGAACTCAATGTAGGCCATAGAAGCTTTCCAGACCAGATTAAATTCAGTTCCTTTGGGAAGACTTTGGACTACCCCAGCTCTGATCAATTTCTCCTTTAAGTTTCATGATTTTGACATTGCATTACTGCATAATGATCTTGGAAACTGCAACTCTCCACCAACATCATGATGTCACGAGACCAGAGGCTCCTGCAGGCAGGAATCCAGATCTTTTAAATATTCCTGTGGTGCCTTCAGCAGGGTGGGAACATTGGTTTTATGAGCCTGCTGAGCCACAGATACCTGCCTAGATATTTCACTCAACACTGCACTGGGTGTGATGGTGGGGGTGTTTGACACACAACTAGCATTGGAATCTACAGACCACATAAAGCAGTGTCTTCCAAGATACCTGTCTCAAGCTTATTGGATTCATCCAAATACATAATGATTTGAAGAGAACAAAGATAATTTATCCTCGCTGCCTTTGTAACATTGGTTTCTCACATCATTGGACTCAAGATTCTTTTGGACACAAACTTTTGCCATTAGCCATTCCGCAGTCTCCTACTAGCTGCTTCAAATCCTGAGAATTTTCAGTCTCCATAATTGAGTTTGCAGATTACTAATACTAAATTTCTTTTTATATATGGCATCACAAATAGACATACAACCTTATTGCTGTTTCTCAACAGAACCTAGAGTATGACCTACACATAGCTCTGAACATAAAGTAAACATTTAGTAAATGGCAGGGAGAGAAATAGCAGGTAATTGAGTAGTAATCAGAGTGTTTGGGAACACCCCCTTTTCTCAAACAAAAACAAAACTCTCCACACCAAACTGTAAAGAGATACTTTAAAGAGAAGCTCTGGGAAAAGGTGCTGCTATAGTTGCTGAGTCACTCAACCTTGGCTTAAGTTGACTGAAAATATTTACTGTCTTCCTATTCATCGATTTGCTCGAGTGGGCAATAGGAACATCTCCATTAGTCCTGTCACAAGCAAGTGCAACCCAAGGACATCTACTTGCTACAGGGACAGGAGGAACCCGAAACCATTCTTCAGGTTATGGAACTGAGGTCCATAATAGTTACTAGTCTTTGGCATAAAAGTAAATAAAACATGGTAGCTTGCCAGGCTTTACCATGTAGGTGGTATAGTCTCAGTAGAAGAAGCCTTGCCAGGCTTTACCGTGTAGGTGGTATAGTCTTCCGAGCATATACTGATGAAACTTAAAGGGGGAAGATCAGGTGAAAATATTAGGAGAGCCTTAAAAATCAAAGATGAAATTCTGGTGAAGATACCCTGGTATTACTGGCTCCATTTTATTTTGTGGACTTCCCAGGCAGTGTTCAGGGGACCTGGGTTCCAGGAGGGCATTAAGATGGCATGCATCTCTTTGGAGAAAGGTGTGTAAAATTTCTGATCCAATTGGTCATAAGACTTGGACTCAGAAATTTTAATGTTTGAAACTTTCTTTAATGTCCTGCTTTCTTCCAAGCCTGTGGTTTTAGAGAAGGTCCTCTAAGAAGGAGCATTTTCATGCTGAAGGGCTGTGCAGGCTCCGTGTAAACTGTCAGCACCCTGGGGAAGAAGGGGGCCAGGAATGTGCCATATTCAGCTGGTGACAATGAGATGTCACAAGGAGTTACCTGGAGAAAAGTGGCAGTCAAAATGCCACCTTGGGGTACAGGAGGATTCCAGGGCCCCTATCCCAGGGGCATGGAGCTTTGTATAGTCATACTTTTAGATCTTTGGGGACAGAGCTGTCAACTGTGGTGACAAGGGGCTACCAGCAGGAGATCAAAGTCTCAGGGTGCCTTGACTAAAATGGCAGCTAGCCACTGTGTTCTGGCCTCCCAGCCCACCCCATAACCATCCCTGACAGGGTGGCATCTCCAATGGGTGTGGAACAGAAGAACACATGCAACAATATTTCAGCCTGGACACTGGGCCTTGAATGGGGGCACATACGTGTCTAGGGCTGAAGTTTCTGTGCAGCTGATTTGTAGCTGCCTGAATTTACCCTCAGAGGACATAGGATTGCTCAACTAGGCATGTGTCGATGCAATGCCAGGCCCAGTCTTAGAGCCTGACTTGGCAGTCGAGGGGTGGGTAGTGGAGGGTAGTTTTCCACATGATGACAAGAGGGGTTGACACTGGTCCTGTCTAATCCCCGGTTTTTAGAGACATTTTAACTCACCATCCCTAGCACTCACCTTCTGGCTGTCTGCACAGCCTTGGGTTAATGGGTCATGTTGATTTCTACAATGAATGCATAATCCTAGATTCCATACCAGGAGACTCTTACTTCAGTCACCTCCCTGGCAGCTCTGGGAACATTGGGAATAGCTCTGGGTCCTGACAGCTCTGGTAAAACTCACGCCATGGCCACTTTATGCTTTCAAAGGAGCAGAAAGGAGAGTTTGGTATATTTGTGGGCTAACTCAGATGGTCACGGGTCCTCACATGAGCATGTGTGTATGTGTGTGTGTGTTTTGTGTGTGTGTATGCAAGGCTTACCATCCTATAGTCTGTTAGTTTCTGCTCTCTGCTACCTTTCAGTGTGCCTACCTGTCCAAAGGTCAAGACCTTTGAGACCAACCTGTTCTTCCATCCAGGAAATCAGCCAGTTAGCAAACAGAACCAGAGCTCGGCACTGGGCCCAGATCTAGAAGGTTATGAATTTCCCTTCTCTGACCAGGGCAGAATAACACAGACTTGTTCAGAAAAAGGGAGGACGTGACACCAGCTACTTTTGTAAGGCTGATATGCAACAGGGAACCAAGGAACATGGGCAGGAAGGGCTCTGTGGCAGGGTGGCCACTGCCAACGTAGCTTCCCCATCTCTCAGACAAGAATCAGAAGGCAAAAGATGCTCCTGGGCACTGAATGTTCTGTGATCAAACTTGCCAGGGGACATTCTTAGGTGGAGTGTAGCTTCCAGGATGTAATGATATGGATGATGTGTGTGTGTGTGTGTGTGTGTGTGTGTGTGTGTGTGTGTGTGTGCAGGCTGGGTGTTTGTGTTTCTGCTGTCTCCAATGTTTTCATTCAAGTACTCATCCCCAGAGTGATGGGATGAGGGACTGAAGTGTTTGGGAAGAAATTAGGATTAGATATAATGAGGGGCCGGAGTGATAGTCCAGCAGGTAGGGCGTTTTCCTTGCATGCGGCTGGTCTCTGCTGGCCCCGTTCAATCCTCAGCATCCCATATGGTCCCATGAGCACCTCCAGGAGTAATTCCAGAGTGCAGAGCCAGGAGAAACCTCTGAGCATTGCCGGATGTGACCCAAAAAGAAAAAAAAGAAATTAGGATTAGATAATGAAAGAGCAGAAGCCTGGTAAGAGTTAGCAGAGTTCTGGCTGTTCTGTTCTACTCTCTGTAAAGAGGATCCAGCTCTTTCTGTGGTTTACAGGTCATCCCGTGTCTAGCGTTTTTATTTGATCAGGCTGCAGGGACTAATAGAGGGACCACGTCTTAAGCAATGACTCTGCCATGTCTTATAGCCTGGTTTTGAGCAAGTCACTCACACTGAATATTTATTTTTGCCAGAAAAATGACCAATAATAATTGCCTGCTTACTGTCTCCATTGAGTTATTAGGAAGAGCAAAGGAGAATTTCCCCAGGACGCAAAAAATAATAAAGTGGGAAAACCGGACTGCAAATAAATAATAAAGTGGTAGAAAACCAGTAAAGGATTCAAAGACCATCTGGCAAAATCTTCTCATTTTCTATAATAAGGAAAATCTAGACAAGTTTAGAGGTTTGCCAAGGACATAATTGTGCATGCAAGTATACAATTAAAAGAGTGCTGATTGCATGAGTGATGAAAACAAACTAAGGCGGAACTAATGAAATATGTTGCGATAATCTAGGAAATACTTAGAAAAAAATCACCACTCTGTTTATTCCTTATCTGGTTTTTGCATCATACCCAGCTTCCTCAGGGCTTATTCCCAGTTCAGTGCTCTGGAGCTACTGGTGTTGCTTAGTGCTCAGTTCTCAGTGCTCTCGTGTTGCTTCTGGTTGGACTCAAGTATAAAACCTGGGTTTTCTGCATGCAAATATTATGTTCTAGCTCTTTGATCCATAGCCAAGGATGACTTGATTACTCTCTAAGCAAAACAAAACACCCTATGGTGCGCTTTCTCATTTTTCCCTTCCCTACAGTTGAGAATGTCTCTTCATCACTGTATCGCTGTCTTCCCCGTTCATCATCGATTTGCTCGAGCGGGCACCAGTAACATCTCCATATGACCTGTCTCATGCAAGTAGAGCCCAAGGGCACCTGCTTGCTCCAGGAACATAAAGAGCCTCAAAACCATATTTAAGGTTCATAATATGCCAATATAATATCAGTGTCCTATTTAATGTTGAATTCAAAGAAACCAGGTTCCTCTATGTGTGGATCCCTGAGTATCTTCTCAGCCCTCCCTGTTACTCTGTGGCCTGGTAAGGGACTTAACAGGACATGCTCATGTTGAGGAGGCTCCCCACTTCTGGATAATGAAGTGTGGATTATGGGCAAACTTATTAAGATGATAATTGTGGCAGGAAAAAGAATGTTCAGTTAGAAAATCTGGCAGCAGTCTCTCAGGGGAGAGAATTGTCTTTTGTTTAGCAAAATACTGTGATGACTTTTTTGGAATATGAAAGGTGAGCTTGCCCCAGGACATGGCTTAGCAGAGTTGAACCGGAGGTGGTTTTCCACAAGGGCTGCTCGTTAGAATCATCCAAGGAGGTGATTGAAAGTTTGTTTTGCATTGTCTATGTCTTCTGTACAGAAGCCTTTGACAGAATTGGTCTATGGTTGGATCTGGAAATAATATATTCTCATTCTATCCATCTATACTCTCTAGATAATCTCTAAGGTATAGACAGATAGCCTGGGTAGAAGTTCCTTTTGCCTAGGCTCACAGAAATGGGGCAGGATGAATAATAACAGAATTTTTTTGGGAGCAGGTAGTAGTATGAAGGGAAATAAGGAAGAAAACAGAAATTTGAATCAGATGGGGGGCAGAGGGATAGGACTTTCACAGACTTTCATCTGATGTTTCTGAGTGGGCCAGGGGATAATTACCTTTTAATTTTAGGCCATTTTATGATCTGCAGTATGAAATCCTGAATTTTAAAATCCTTAGGGAAAGTTTCTATATGATCAGTCTGGTGTCGATAGCCCTGTGGGAAAAGTGCCAAAAACTGGACTGATCTTGCTTTGATAGATAAAGTCCAACATTCCCACAAAAGAAGAATTGGAGCACGGAGTGTGAATTCAACAGGATCAAGCAATCATAGTTGAAGGAAATCTGGATAAATGGATTGCACAACCCAAATCACACACTTAAGAACCTTCTAAGATAGTGGGATATTGGTTTCCTACTCTTGTGGGCTAGCAATTCAATGTCATCATGAAGATAGTGACACAGGGGACATGGAGACTTAGAAACAGCTGACAATTGGGTCAAAGAATAAATAGTTCATTACCTTATTTCCTTTCTATTCTCCACATTCCCTGTGTGGACTATATTTTTAGCTATTGAAGTTCAGTCATATTGATCTGTCTTGAATCCTCCGGCAGACCTGAGCAATGGCTTGTGGAGGAATTCCACACATTCAGTCTATGAGAAAAGGCTGTCCTTAGTGACTGTAGATTGCATGCTGCAAATTATAGCAGTGGAAGCCTTTGAAGCATCTTTAGCCCTAACCTGTCTTGGTTCTGACTCTGGGTTCTGCTTACTGCTGTAGCCTGAATGTTTTGGTACTGAAGGAAGATCTTCATCTGCCTAATTCTTTCAAAAACAAACAACAACAAACCACACACAATATGAGCTCTAGGTCCAACCTTACTTTCATCTTACATTTTTCCTCTTTTATTTATTCTCTTTCCTCTTTACTCTCATCCATGCCTCTCACTTCTGCAACTTTTCACTCTTTATTCATCTCTCTCTTTCATTTCTTTCAAGATGCCATAGCCATACTCTCATTTGACAGATTCTCCACTAGACTAGAGTATTCACACCCAAAGTTTGTACACTAATGCTTTTGGTTCTTCATTGTTATTTGGTCTTTTCTCTGTTTCTCTTTGTATGTGTACATGCATGCATGCATGTGTGTGTGTGTGTGATACCAGAGATTGAACCCGAGTTTCACATAGGCGAGGCATACAAAATACCACAGAGCTACACCCTGTTCTTTCTCTGTTTCCTTATCTGACACCACAATAAGTCAAGAGTCTTTGCCAGCAGAACCTGGTTCTAGCAGTTGTCTTGCCTATCTGGAAGGAACTTCCAGGCTTTGCTTATGGACCTCTGCGAGACCTTGATGCAACATTCTCCACAGTTAGAGAGGACTAAATATGTTAACTTATTTCAACTGACCTTTGCTCTAGATTTTGAAGAGGTGAACCGTTTCTCCACATGGAAGTAAATAGCAAAAGTAGATTTTATGCCCAGGTGTTTGCCATATAGCTTGATACAAAACCATGTCCTGGAAAACTCTAAGCCGATCTAATTTATAGAAATAAACTGAGTGAGAATCATTATTTTTTATTGGTACCACTTAATGTGAAGAAAATGCACATTTTCCAAAAAATATGGAAAAAACGCTCCATTTGCCTTATTGGGTCCAAATGTTAGGTTTAAATTATTTTACTATGCAAACTTTCTTTCATATCTTGGCAGTAGTGATTTCCATTTTTATTCCTTTGGTATCCATAATCTTATGAGAATCAAAAACATATGCTTTGAGATCACTGGACAGCTCCTCCTCCAACATTTAAAAAATGCACAAGAAAGGTTATTGCTCTGGTAGCAAAAATAACAGGAACGCTCTGGGAGAAAATTATGAGGACATGTAGGCACAATGGGAAAGAGGTTCAAAAGGTACATTCTGGTTTTCATGCTTTTGATTTGCAAGTCATTAAGCTGGAAGAGCCCCTGCCTCCCGCTGACTGCCAGTAGGAATGCGAGTTTTTCTCCTCTACTAGAGGATGCTTATTCAAAGAATCCAGGTTTGCAATGCCTGCAATGCTGAATTTTGCAGTGCTTCCTGAGGTAGAACACTGTTGCTTGGAGGAGTGGTCTCAGAGTGGATGGACTTCTGGTCTTCCTTTGTCTTCTGCAGAGGGAGAGTGCATGTAAATTCTTCTGGGAGGGAGAAAGTTCATGTAAGTTTCAGTCCCAGGGAATTTTGGGGATGCAGAGACAATCAGTAAAGAGCCAAGTGCATTGCATTCTCTTTCCTGAAAAGGAATATGATTAGAGAAAATAATTGTGGAAAACTGATAGGAAAACATAGGGACAGGAAGGTGAAAAGTGTATTCTTAGGGGTCAGAAGTCAAGGACTTGCCCTGGAACTGGGTCATCCTCAGATCTGCTTAGATTTTCCAGTGAGCAATAGGTGCTCAGCTCATCAAATTTCTCATTTTTGCAGAATTACACTATGCCATACCCAAACAATAGCGTTTGCCACTATAGTCTTTCTTGTGACAGTCAGACGCCTTGCTCCGTACATAGCTGTATCCCCTCAAGTTTCCTCTGCTCTTGACTTTGTTATTAGAGAACAAGTGTTTTAATCTTTAGGCCTTTCTATTTTTGTTCCTGCATATTTCTAGCACAAAAAAATCACTTTGATCTTGACAATGATGTGGGCTTGATGTGCCTTTTCTCCCTAATTTACTTAGAAAACTTACTCTTCTTTCACTGTTGACACACCATTTTATTCTTGATGAAACCTCTGATCTACCCAGGCCAGCCTTTTCTCTACTCTTTTCAGGTTACCTATACCTAAGGGACTGATAACAACTATCGCCTCACTTTTCCAAATGAGATATTAATTCCTTGAGGGAAAAACTACCTTAACTACTGACTTTTTCTTACATTTTACTACCTAGCCTGGTACTTGTTAAGTGGTTTTGAGTGAATGAAATGCATTCATTCATGATTTTTTGCATCAATGCATAATAAGTGTACTTTATTCACAAAGAAATGAATGTAATGGAAGGATTGGAACTGTTAAATGCTATCTGTATTTTCCTGTAGTTTTTTTATTGTTATTCTAAGAGCCAATGGGAGAGTTTCCCATTGTAGAGATAGAAACCAAGTGGAATATAAAGGCTCTGGCACAAGGGCACCCTGACCTATATCTCACAATTTTACTGACTTTTTGCGTGGACTGTGGATGTCCAGAGATGCTGATTCACCGCCACCTGAGCACCAGTGCACTGATTTCTGCAAGTTAGTACTCATTTGGTCAAGTGAAAGTTTTAAAATGCTCAGTCGACTCCCTGTGACCTCAGCGAAGGGATAAAGTGCCTCAGTAGCTTGGGTGAGGACGCTTTCAGTGAACATGACTCAGAAGGCAGATTCTTCCCTTCTTTGTAACCGGGATGGACATAAGAGTAACCTCCCAGGATCTAGTTTCATTTCATATGACCTCAGTCTTCATCAAGCAGGATCTGGATTTCCTAGACCAGTCTTTTAGTTCCAGACTGGCCTCTGAGAGGCAGAATTTCACTCATTTATGAAGACTTCTTCTGCAGGTCCTATTTAGAGTTCTCTAGTTAACAGGTGTCTCTCTGGAAGCATCCAGAGAGTCAGTGAGCTTGGGAAGCGTGACGTGGGGTGTGTGGAGTGACAGAGCAGCAATCACCGAGCTGGAAGAGCTAAAGTACAGAAAGCTGGGGAATGCAGGGGCAGCCCTTGCCCACCCTTTCCTCATCATCAGCTTCAGGCAAATTGCTTAACTTCCATAAGTCTCTCTTAAGGCTCTTATCTATAACATCAAATAAAAAAGAAGCATCTCTAAAATGGAAAGAAATAAAGAACCTGCCATGGAGGTGGGCTGGGGGAGGGGGAGGGACCGACGTTGGTGGTGAGAGATGGGCACTGGTGGCGGGATGGGTGCTGGAACACTGTATGACCAAAACCCAAATATGAACTTTTTAATTGTATATCTTTGTAATTGTAAAAATAAAAAAACTTTAAAAAAATAAACAGAAAAAAAAGAAGCATCTCTAAAAAGGAAAAGAATAGACTTACTTGTCTGCCTGAATTGTTATGAGCATCCAGTGAAATAAATATTAAATGATAATAACTAACATCCTAAGAGGGTCTGATACAAAAGTGTTGAGATCCTCGGAGATATGATGGCCTTTGCAGAGTCAAAAAGAATAATCTGGAATAGTTATAACTTCAGTACTAACTGCCTGCTTCAAATTCAAACTCTTCTCTTCTTATCTGTTAGATCCTGAGTAAACAACTAAAATTATTGGTGACCCAGTAACCTTTTATGGGTACAAATATAGCATCTAACTTCATGGGATGGTTATGTAGTTTCAGAGGTGATACCTTTAAAGTTCATGACATAGTTCCTGAAACATAACCTTATGATAAATGTGGGCCACTGTCATCTTTCTTCTGAGGGCTACAGTCACCCATAGATGTAGAATATGAAACTGAAAAACTCCCTCTGGCAATTATTCAACTCTCTCTGGCTATCTTCAGGTGTATCTATAACTCTGTTATTGAACTTCAGAGCATAAATACTGATACCTCTTACATAATTACTACATAGTTCTTTCCTCTGTGAAATCAAGAGATGCATTTTAAATCACTGCCTGTTTCTCCTTCAGTTTTCTGAAGGCTCTATTTTTGAAAAATATTTTCATTCTGAGTTGCTGTTGGGATGGCTGCACTGCCAAATGCAGGTCCTGGTCCCCTCTGGGGCCATGGGTTTGAATTCCACTTCTGACACTATCATGTGTGTTCGTGAACTGGAGCGATAGTGCAGCAGGTAGGACATTTGCCTCGCATGCGGTCCACCAAGGTTCAATCTCTGGCATCCCATATGGTCCCCCGAGCACCGCCAGGAGTAATTCCTGAGCTAAGAGCCAGGAGTAACCCCCTAAGCATCGCTGGGTGTGACTCAAAATCAAAAAATTAAATTAAATTAAAAAATTTTAATTCTGTAATAGGTAATTTTTTGGTGGAAAGGTCTCCTAAGAGGTGCCTAGGAGGCTTTTGGGAGGCCTGCTGAGATGAGAGTGGTTCTCCCAGGAATTTTCAGCCAACCAGACTGGTGGTTTGATGCTGCAGCCCAATTATAGGATGCTCCTAGGACCTTATGGTACAGGGATCACCCGGGCCATCTTGGAGGGCTGGGTGGACCTCCAACTCTACATCCATCAATTTTTGTGGGACCACAGGATACTAGGATTGAACCTGTTTCAGTTGCCCAAAGCCAAATGCCTTAATTTCTGTACTCTCTCCAATTCCTATTTTGGAATAACTTTATGTTTATAGCAAGGTTGTCAAGATAGAGTGTTCTCATATACATCTTACCAGGTTCCCCTGAGGTTGATATCTTACATGACTATGAAACATCTGTCAAAACTAGGAAATCAACATGGAATGCTACTGCAGGCTGAGCTAAAGACAGATTGGGTTTTACCATTGTTCCCCTTCCTATTCCTTCCCAAGTTCCCTATTGTACTCACGTGGGACCTGTCTCTGGTGTCATCAGTCTGTGACTATTTCTCAGTCTTGTTCCTGTCCTTGACATTTTTGAGGAGTACTTGTCAAGTATTTAATAGCTCATTTCCCACTGTGAGCATATCAGATATTTTTCTCCCTATTAGAGTGGGACTGTGAGTTTGGGAAGGACACACTAATGCATGGGGGAATTACATATACATAATGTAAGGGAATAACACACTAATGAAAACTAAGTCTCTGCTACCTTTGCTCCTCCTCCTCTCTTTTTACTATAAACCATTCCTCCTCCCCTAGTGAACTCACTATTTGAGGAATCCAGTGGATGATGATCTAGGAACTGTGCTCTGAAGGGAAATTAGAATTTGGAATTGAACAATGCATCTATATGTCTATCTCCATCATACTCCATTTAAAAGTCTGCTGAAAAGATCAACTCTCCCTTATGTCACCCACTCCCTAATTTACAAGAGTTTGGGAGAGGCTTTGTGCTGGCACATGGTGTGTAAATGAAAGTTGCGGTGGGTGCTTCTTGGAGGTCCATTCTCTAGTTCTGGCAGTTGTCTATGGCCATACCACCCTGAATGCACCCGATCTCGTCTAGTTCTTGCAGTGCCTATGTCTCCCACCTATGCATCCTCAGATTGTCCTTCAGGACATGACATCCAGAGTCATGGATGTGTGGAATAAAGTTGCCGGATGCTGGACATGTAGTCACTGCCTCATTCTGGTCTTATGTGCTGTCCTAGGTCTAGCATTCTGACTTGCCTCACGTGCCCTCTATCTCCCCATGACCAGACTCCTAGTTCAAAGTAGGAACAGGACAGATTTCCACATGCGGTGGGCCTTCTGGAAAAAGGCTCTGGGTAGGCACCCCCACATTTCCTGTTTGGTCTCCATTTCCAGAAGCCTAGTGCTGACAGTGTCGGCCAACTTAAATACCACTTTTGTTTGGGGGCATATTCATTCCTACTGGTGTCTCCTTTGCCTATTTAGACCATAAATTTAGAAAGGAAGGTAAAAGGGACAGAACTTAACTTCATACCTTGACTTGGAAACACAAACTTTGAGGTTAGGGCTCTCGCTTCCTAACTTAGGGTAGCCAAATTACTTGTGTTGGCATCATGGATCTGCATTCCTAAAACCTGCATTTCTGAAGGTTCCCAGACTACCCTCATCACACCCTTTTTGTTTTTTCCTTTTGCCATGGCAAGTTACGTTTGCATGCAGAGTTTGGGGCTTATTCCTGGCTCTGCACTCAAAAATCACTCCTAGAGGATCTTGGGGGACCATATGTTGTGCCAGGGATTGAACCTAGGCTGGCCACATTTAGGGCATATTTTTCCCCACTGTTCTATCTCTCCAGCTCCAGAGTGTGTTTTAATAATAGGTATTATGTCAGGACCCCAACTCTATTTCCTGTATGCATCTCAATTTTATGCAGTGATGTATTTCCTTCTGTATAATGAAACATTCTGAAAAATTATATTTTACATGTGTATAAAATATGGATTGCCACTATAAAAGTTTCTGTAAGATATATACTTATAATATTATTGAGGATGGTGAGATAGAACAGAGGGTAAAGTACTTGCCTTTTATGCAACCTAAGATAAACCAAGCACTGTCAGGAATGATCGGAGTGCAAAGTAAAGAGTAAACACAGACAGTTGGCCCTAAATGACAAAAAACTAACTTATATGTGTATAATTATTATCTCCTATATGATATATTTATAGTTATTTATATATTTAATGTGCACTTCATAATGGCTTTTTAAAAATTATTTTATTGAGTTACCAATACAGTTAGGAAAAATGAAGTTATGAAATTTGCCTACAAATGGATGGACTGGAGAGGATCATGCTGAGTGAAATTAGCCAGAAGGAAAAGGAAAGATATAGAACAACTGCATTTATTTGTGGGATATATATATGTATATATATTTATATATAGTATGATACCAATGTCCAGAACATAGATTAGGAGGTCTTGTCCATAGGTGGAATCAACCGCATGTGTGTGGAAGTCAGATGTTAGGTAAGAGAGAGAAGGGAACAGTGTGCTAATAATCATTGGAAATGATAATACCAGCCTAGAACTGAGCATTGAATATAGGCAAAGGGATACACATGATAACGTTTAAATGTATGTATTGCAAACCACAATGTAAAAGAGAAGGGAGAGAGTCAACGTTCTCCCTTCTGAAATCAACGTTATCCCTTCTGAAATCCGACATGCCATCTTGTCGGTAAAGAAGGGAACAGCACCAGTCCCAGACAAAGTCAGACCCGAACACCTGAAGAATCTGCCATCGGTACTCATCAATACACTAGCTCGGCTCTTCACACGCTACCTGTCCGAATGCAAGGTGCCCTCCCAATGGAAAACCAGCAGGACAGTTCTACTGTTCAAGAAGGGAGACATTCACAACATCGGCAACTGTCGCCCCATCTGCCTGTTGTCCGTCATCTACAAGCTGTTTACACGAGTCATCCTGAACAGGATTAGCAGAACACTAGATGAAGGACAACAATGCGAGCAAGCTGGCTTCCGGAAAGGATTCAGCACAATCGACCATATCCACACGGGGTAACCAAGCTCATTGAGGTTTGTAGGGAGTACAAGATGCCGCTCTGTCTCACGCTCATTGATTTACAGAAAGCCTTTGATTCTGTGGAGACTGAAGCAGTCATCGAAGCCCTAGCCAAATAGGGTGTTCAAACCCAATACATCAAGATCCTTCGTGAGCTGTATTACGGATTCACCACCAGGATCTCACCATTCTACAAAGAAGTGATCATTAATGTGAAAAGAGGGGTTCGACAGGGTGATACTATTTCACCAAAACTCTTCAGCGCCACCCTTGAGAACATCATGCAACAATTAGAATGGGAAGGAATGGGAGTGAAGATAGAAGGTTGGCAACTACACCCACCTCCGGCCGCTGATGACATTGTTCTGATAACACCAAACATTAGCCAAGCGGCACAAATGCTGGCTGACTTCGACCGAGAATGTGGAAAGATAGGTCTACAGCTGAATCTAAAAAAAAACCATGTTTATGAAGAATGAACTAGTTCCAGAGGCCCCATTCACTCTCAATGGAACAAACATCTCTGAATGCAGCAGTTATGTGTACCTAGTTCAAGAAATCAACATGATGAACGACCTAAAACCTGAGCTGCGCAGGAAGAAGAGAGCGGCATGGAATGCCTTCAAAGGCATCAAAGAAATAGCTAAAAGGACAAAGAACCTCCGCTCCGAGTACATCTCTTTGACTCCACCATTCTCCCTGCATTAACATACGCCTCAGAGACCTGGGCCCTACCAAGCAGGAGAATGCTATTCGGGTCTCTCAGAGAGGAATCGAAAGAGCTATGCTTGGAATATCATGCCTCACTCAAGTGAGAGAAGGAATCCGGAGTTCTGACCTCCATCACTATTCCAGAATCAGGGATGCTGTCTCGTTTGCCAAGGCATCGAAAATCAGATGGGCTGGACATGTAATGCGATTTGGAGACAACCACTGGGCTAGCGCCATTACCGACTGAATCCTACGGGGTTTCTAAAGATCACGTGGCCGCCCACCTCCAAGATGGTCAGACTTCCTTGTCAAGACCCTGAAGGAACGGTTTGAGGCTCTTCATATTCCTGAATCAACCAGATGCCATTGGGCTACATTGGCACGTGGTAGGGTCCAATGGAAATGTTACTGGTGCCCGCTCGAGCAAATCGATGAATAACGGGATTTAAGTGATCAAGTGATCAAGTTTGTTGGGAATGAGGTCCATTATTGTTACTGTTTTTGGCATATTGAATACACCATGGTTAGCTTCCCAGGCTCCGCCCTGGCTCTAGGTTCATCCCAAGGGACCCAGGGACCTGCCGACCCAGCTGGCACTGCAGCTTTACCTGTAGTACCTTGAGGGGCAGGAATCTGCACATCATTTTTTTTACAATGGATATTTACCACTATTTTTGTCATAGTGGTTCCTTCTCTATCCCAACTACCTTTTCTCCAAGAGGTTTAAGCAGGCTTCAAACCATGGACCAAGCCTCCTGGCCCTTGTTTCTACTGTCCTTGGATATTAGTTTCATATTATGTTTTTTACACCCCAAAAGTGAGTGCCATCATTCTGTCTGTATCTCTCCTTCTGGCTCATTTCACTCAGAAAGCAACTCTCCATGTCTCTCCATTTATCAGAAAATCTTATGACTTCATCCTTCCTAACAGCTGCATAGTAATTCCATTGTGTGGATGTACCATTGTTTCTTTAACCAGTCATCTGTTCTTGGGCATGCACGTTGTTTCCAGATTCTGGCTATTGTGAATAGTGCTACAATAAATATAGAAATGCAGATGGTGTTTCTGTTGTGTTTTTGAAACCCCAGAGTATGTTTCTAGAAGTAGTATTGCTGGATTGTCTCATAATGGCTTTTCAGGCAACAGCAATCAGATATATGATGGTAACTTCTTTCCTAGTGACATTACAGTACCCAGTGCTAAGGTACTACCGGAAGTCAGAGGTGACTTGTCAGCAATCCCTTCTGGTCCCTGACCTGGAGTCAGTTGCTGACAGTTCCTTTAGGTCCCTGTTCAGGCAGCCATTTGTTGCATCTCTAGTGAACGCTAGACCTGGTTTGGTGTAGTGCGACCAGAATGAGGCAGTGACTGCACATCCAGCATCCGGCAACTTTATTCCACACATCACTGCCTTATATATGAGCTTTAAACAAAGAAGCATGTGAGGCACATTAAGTCATAGTCAATTACAAGGCAGCTATTTTTCTCATGCCATGACCATGAGATCATTCCAGATTTAACTTCTCACCAGCACATTTAGCCTTGAATTGTTGCAGAGCACTGTAGTTTAGATAAGGAGGCACCGGACCCAGTCTGTACACTGGTCAGGAGGGGGCTCCTAGGCAAGTCCCAAGGTTGAGGGCTTAGCTCGTAGTCTTCAGCTCCACTGAAAATGACTGTCTTCCCACACTGACTCAGCTCCCCTTCCAAGGTACCTACCCTAATTATTATGCCAACAAAATGAAGAACTGGTGCTTGGAGAAAAACATAAATTCTATGATATTTAAGTCACTGTTCTCAGAAGATCCTCCCATTATTTACCATTTGCATGCTTTAGAAAAGAACCTGAGGGGCCAGAGCAGTAGCACAGCAGGTAGGGTGTTTGCCTTGCTGCCATATGGTTTGCTGAGCACCACCAGAAGTAATTTCTGAGTGCACAGCCAGGGGTAAACCCCGAGCATTGCTGGGTGTGACCCAAAAAGAAAAGAAGAAAAGAATCTGAATCACTTCATATGCTACAAAGTATTTTGTGGGCAACCTAAGGGCTATTCAAGAGTAATTTTGAGTATATGTGACTGCCACCTTTAGTTCCTACAAATGAGTAGGATGCAAACCCTATCTCAATCCAGTTTCTCTGGCTCTCTTGCTCTATTTTAGAGGTCAAGACTTTCATTTTCAAGTATTCTTGGGAGACCCCAGGGGTGTCTCTTATAAGCTCATGTGTGTTGCCCTTATACTTATGAATAAAGACAGGATGGCGGGACTATAACTATAATCACCAAGAAGCTATGAACAGTGATTTTGATGTTGCTGTCTTTGGCCCTGTCTCAGCTGCAAATTCTCATAGTGCTTCTTCCTCTACCAGTAACCCCCCATGCATCTCCTCTTCAATCCTCTGCCAACCTTTGTGCCTGCACATTTCCTGTTTCCTAAAGTCCAGGTGTGTGCAGAGGCCAACTTCAGTTTCAGCTTGTGCCTTCTCTGTCCTCCCAGGTCTTTTCCTGGCCTCCATGATTCTGGACTGAACACCAGTTTATTTTACAGGTACTGTCTGCATGCTGTGATCCTCATCCTAAGAGCAGATACCTTGAATAACTTCCTTGTATCACTTGTCTTCCCGTTGATCATCAATTTTTCAAGCAGGCACCAGTAACATCTCCATATGTCTTGTCGCATGCTAGTTTAGCCCAAGGGTATCTGCTAGCTCCAGGAACATAAAGAGCCTCAAACCATTCCATCAGGTCATGGGAATGAGGTCTATAATTGTTACTGGTATTTGGCATATCAAATATGACACAGGTAGCTTGCCAGGCTCTGCCTTGCGGGTGGGATACTCTTGTAGTCACCTGTAATCTCGAGCATTTATTGATGAGTCGCATGGCCACAAAGCCGGGAAAGACTGCCTTTATGCTGGGTGGAGCTCTGATGAGAGGGGAGTCCGGATGTGGAAAATGGCAGCCCTCATGGTGTGGGGGGGTCCTCTAGCTTCTTACAGGGCTCTGCTGGGGTGGCTGGCCAGGACTATAACCCCCTTCCCTCCCGGGCACCTCGTGATCAGCTGGGCACAGGGAGACATGGTAGCAGCTCTGCCCTGTATATGTGAGTCTCTGGATCAGTGTACCTGGGCTGGGCTTGAAAATACTGCTGCAGTGTGGGTTTGTCATGAGCCGGGCTGTGATCAGCTCTTCTGCTGGGTGGGAACAAGCTCCTAGAAAAGAGAAAGGAGAAATCAAAGAGCAAATTGTAACCAGCTTCCAAGCAGCTAGCACCTGGGATAGAGCAGGGCTCTTTTAGGACATGGACTTTTGTGGTGCTTAAGGCTGGGTCTGTGGCCTCTGCCCTCAAGTCCCAGCCTTGGCCGAGTTCTACTATGCATGCCAGGCAAAGCTTCTTTTCAAAAGGAGAAACTTCTGAAACATGATTCTGAAATGTGTGACACCAGGGTCAATAAGTAGCCTGTATGTAAATGTTTTTGGGTGGTTCACAATATATTACAGTGATATTAAAATGATTAGTTTTCTTTTTGCTTGTTTGTTTTCGGGTCGTCTCCAGCTATGCTCATGGTAACTTCTAATTCTGAGCTCAGAATCACTCTTGGCAGTACTCAGGGGACTATATGGATGCTAGGGATCAAACCTGAGTAAGCTGCATGTAAGGCAACTATATTATCTATTGTGCCATATCTAAGGTTCAGATATTATCGATTTTCTTGGGGCCAACGTGGTAGTACAGCAGGTAGGACATTTGCCTTGCATGCAGCTAACCCAGGTTCAATCCCCAACAACCCAAATGGTCCCCTGAGTAATATCAGGAGTAAGCTCTGAGCTCACAGCTAGGTGAAATCCCCAAGCACTGCTGGTTGTGACCCCAAAACAAAAATAAGCAAAGATTTGTTAATTTTTCTAAATATTCTCAGTGCAATTCTAAGTAAATTTGAATTGAAATTCTCAATCAAAATATCTCAAGCTAATGTTTATTAATCTTCTGAAGTCACCATTTTTAATTCTGACTGGACTTTAAAGGCAGAAACCCACCAAGAATGACAGTGAGTTTCAAACTGAATATTTAATTTTCATAAGACTTAGGTTGAAACTTTGCAATTTGTAGGTTAAAATTTGAAGGTTAAAATGCATCAGACCACATGGTCTCTTGAGTTGCTAAATCATGTCTGGGGGGCTTCTGAAGGAGGTCTTCGGCATCAAATATTTGTTGGGGGAAAAGCCTTGTTTTAAACATAAGACAGAAAGTGAAACTGATATTCTTCATGCATTTCTTTGAGTTACGGCCTGGTCTGGCATTCATTTAAACTAAATATTGCCGCTGCCCTGCCTTGGCTGTGAGAGGACCAATCACAAAAGGAGCACGAATAATCCATGAACTGCAACCATTCCAAGCTGCTTGATGTGGATTCAGGCTGAGCATGCTGGAGAACATCCCCCAATTATGTGTTCTGTGTTCAAAGAAACCACAGTTCCTGTCCCCTACCCCCATGCAACCCCCCCCCACTTCCCCAGAGTCTGCATACTTCAATCATTGAGGGAGGATGAGCTGGGGAAGGGAGGAGGTCAGTGTCTGGGGTTCAGGTCTCAGCTCCTTTACTTGTGAACTGTGAGAGCCCACTAAGTCACTCAGTTTCCAAGTTCCAGCATCCCTATTTGTAAAATAGGGAAAATCAATGAATGTGGACCTTTGAAAGTAGTCCATCTTTTATTCTTAGGAATAGTAACAATATTTCCCATTGAGAAAATCTCTAGAACAGTAGCTGGGATACTGGGAGGTTTAAAAAAAAATGACCCGTGATTTCTGCATCGTACCATTCTGTGTTTCCATGATGTAAGTTGTTGGACCATAAATAAACAGAAGAATCTTCTAGCATTTGAACTTTTGTCCCAGTGTGTGGACCAAGGAGCGTTAAGAAATCTATGGATTAGGGTGATAAGTTACTTTTGGTGCTGCAGTTCAGAACCTGGGGAGGAAAAGTGGGGAGCTGTAGCCTATCTGCAGACATGTAGATGGTGGGGTACAGGGCCTGGGGGGCCAGCTAAAATGCTTGCACCCCCAAAGAGTTTTCTTTCAAGCTCTACCTCACCTCTAAACACCTTAGGAGTTCTCGTCCTTTATGGTCTATTTTTTTTCATAGTTCCAAGCTTCTCATCGCTTGCTTTCATTAAGGGACTTACTGGCCTGATGGCCAGTGAATGGATTCTGCCTCCTACTGACTAAGCAGCTCTCTGAGCCCCTCAGAGCTTCCCTGTCTATGACACACTCGCCTCTCCCACCTGCAGTGCCCTCTCACCACTTTCTGCTGCCTTGATTTAGCACCATATCCACTCTCTCACCTAGTGTGACATTTTTCATCCCCTTGTTCCTCCATCTGACTTGCATAGAAACTCTCGATCTGACTAAACCCAGTTACCCACTTCAGTTGAGCTATACCTGAGTTCCTGGACCTCACTGGAGTTTCAGCATAACTATCAGATTAGATTTGATTTAAATAAATGTCAATAAATATCAAATTTGATATTTTCCCTATGTAAACCCTTCTACTTGGCCTCATTTTTAAGTGTAAGAACTTGCCTCATGTCACGCAGAGAACATGTGAATGTTTCTATCCTATGTCACAGGCCTTTCAGCTTAGCTCTGGTGAAGCCAGGGGATAGCTAGATAAGTTACATGTTAACGTAGAGTCCTATTCTGCCTAAGCCCCCCATAGAAATAATTTTAATCCCCATTCCATTTTCAAACTTTATCAATCAAGGCTTAAATCCCTCAAATCATGTCCGTATGATTTGGCAAAAGCCCCCAGTGACATCTGGCAAGATCTTTTCTTCCTTTGTCTATTGCCCTCAGAAGCATCTTAAAGGCACCATTGGTTGCCAGCCCTGATGTTTCTGTGATAAAAAAATACCAAGGGCTGTTCCAGGGATCTCCTTGTCCTAATATCTTTACTTTCTCATTTCTGGCTCTTTGTAGGAGTGGTAAGGATTTTAATCTGGTGGATACATTTGCATCCATTCCTCCTACTCCTTGGTTATTTCTAGTTACTCAGCTATGACAGTTGACTGTCCCCTGCCCCCACCCCCCCAACAAAATGCCCCAAATCCTTGGAGTTATTGGAATTCTTATCCCTCTTTAAAAAAGAGTGAGCATGGTATTAATTAGTGCTGGGAGTTGTGTTTTGTGAAAACATGAAATCAGAGGGGATTTTATCAGCTATAATCACTCCTCTATAATAGATATTATACTGTATAAGTCTCTTGGACTGGAGAGGGATAAAATTTAGATGGTTTCTCAAAAAGTCTTGTCCTAACATGGGGATTATACATCAGAAATGCAGTTGCTGATACCCAAAGAGGGACCTGGGGCTCAGTTTCTCATTTGTTCAGTAAAAGGACTCGAATTGAGGATTTTGATTTATTTCACTGATTGTGCGTGCACATGAGCACATGAATGCATTTGTGTGTGTTTATGTGTGTGTATGTGTGTATGTGTGTCTGTTACCAGGTGTCAAACCCTGGGCCTCATACATGCAGAGTTATACTATACCACCGAGCTATATCCCTAATATACAACTAATTCTGAAGGGTGCATTCGGCTTTGAAATATTAATTTGAACAAACATCTAGAATGATACCTTGCACAGTAATATTTCTTTTTCAAATCATAATCATGTTTGTTTTACACTGATAATGTTCCTAGAATGTACCTTTGTGCATAGCAATACTTTAAAGTGTTTTAGGACTCCCCAGTAGAAAATCTTGAGGAAGCATGCCAGAGACTTTTTAAAAATATTTTATTATAACACCGTGAGATACACAATTACAAAGATATTCATATTTGAGTTTCGGTCATACAGTGTTCCAGCACCCATCCCTCTACCAGTGCCCATTTCCCACCACCAATGTCCCCCGATTCCCTCCCCCACATCCCTAGTCTGCCTCTATGGCAGGTTATTTATCTCCTCTCTCTCTCTCTTTCTTTCTCTCTTCTCTTACATATTGTGAATTGTAATACATATATTTAGAGGTTATCATGTGTATCTTTTTTGCCTATATTAATGCTCAGTTCTAGCTAGTATTATCACTTTCAACAATTATTAGCACACTGTTCCTTCACAGGCCAGAGACTTGAGTTTGAGGATTTGCCAGTCACCCGCTTCTATTCATATTCTATTTATAAAATAATCACACCCTTTATGTTATGTCTTTTCTCAGTTTATTACAAACCACTGAGTTAGGGGCTGCCCTTGGCCCATCTCCTAAATTTATATCTTTG
>JAJIBD010011942.1:0-45445 GCA_021461705.1 Cryptotis parvus
TTAAATAATGTAGTAATTAAAACAGCATGGTATTGGAGTAAAAACAGACTTGTTGACCTATGGAATACAGTAGAACATCATGACACACATTCTCAAATATATGATCATTTAATCTTTGATGAAGCAGCAAAAAAATATGAGGTGGAACAAGAAGCCTCCGCAACAAGTGGTGCTGGAAAACTGGGCAGCTACATGTCAAAAAATGAACTTAAACCTCTAATGCCATGCACAAAAGTCAGATCAAAATGGATTAAAGATCTCAGTATCAGACATGATTCCCATAAAGTACATTGAAGAAGACATAGACAAAATATTCCACGACACTGAAGCTAAAGGCATCTTCAAAGATGAAACACCATTAACAAAACAACTGAAGGCAAAGATGAACATAAGGGACTACATGAAACCAAAAGCTTCTGTACCTCAAAAGAAATGGTGAACAAGATACAAAGACAGCCTACGGGGGGGGGGAAAGAATATTTACCCAATGTACATCTGATAAGCGGTTAATAGCCAAGATATATAAGGTACGGTAGAACTTTACAAGAAGAAAACAGCCAACCCCATCAAAAAAATGGAGAGAAGAAATGAACAAAAAATTTCCTCAGAGAAGAAATTCGAATGGCTAAAAGACATATGAAAAAAATGCTCATCATCACTAATCATCAGGGAGATGCAAATCAAAACAACAATGAGATATCATCTCATACCACAGAGACTGGCACATATCCAAAAAAGCAAGAACAACCAACTGGCTTGGCTGCAGCCAACTGGCTTGGCTGCAGGGAGAAAGAGACTCTCATCCATTATTGGTGAGAATGCCTACTGGTACAACCCTTTTTTGTAAAACAATATAGATATTCCTCTAAAAATTAGAAACTGAGCTCCCATTTGACCCAGCAGTACCACTCCTGGGATATACCCAGGGGGCCCAAAAACATACAGCAGAAACACCATCTGCACTTTTATTTTCATAGCAGAACTATTCACAATAACCAGAATCTGGAAACAACCTGAGTGCCCAAGAACAGATGACTGAACAAAAAAAAAAACTATGCTACATCCTTAATATTCTTTTCTGTGTGCTCTATCCATTGCTTTTAGTGATATGTTGGTGGTCCCTACAATTACTGGGCTGGGTCAATGTGTCCTTGCAGACCTGATAATAAGTATTTTTTAATTATTTGGCTGCCCTGGTGTTTGTGACATATATATTGATGAACATTATATCTTTTATCTGGATTGGGCCCTTGACCACAATATTCATCTTCTTTCTTTTCCTTCTTGTTGTTGTCGAAAGAGTATTTTATCATATATGAGAATAGTAGTCCCTACCCTTTTCTCTGCATTATTAACTTGGAACACATAGTTCCAGCCTTCCACTCTGAACTTCTGTTTATCTTCATATCTAACGTAAAACTCTAACATACACAACTAGATGCAGTCTACGTTTTGTTTTTGTTGTTTTTGATATTTGGATCACACTTAGGATTGCTGAGGTGTTACTTCTGGTTCAGTGATTAGAATTTAATCCCAGAAGTATTTAGGGTGTCAAGAGGTGCTGGGGATTGTTTCTTGGCCTCCTGCACGAAAAGTATGCACCCCTGCCTCTTGAGCCATCTCTCTGGCCCTGCACCCTCCTTTTTCATCTGTTCAGCCACCTGTGTTTGGACTGGTGAGTTCAGACCATCACATGTAATGATTATTGGCTTATAGGACTTATTTACTGCCATTCTTTCTTTTGTTTTCTGGTCATTTGATATTTTAGTTCATTTTCTATAATTCGACTATTTATGTGATGGTTAATACTGCTAATTTTTTTGCATTTTTGTCTCAATATCTATGTTCTAGGTTTTTATTTTTATGGCTACTATTATGATTCTATCATACTTTATATATCTAAAAAGTCTTTTGTGTGTGTTCCCGACATCATTTAACTATACTTAACTGTTCTTTTGTTCCTTTCTTTTATCTTTTTTTGTTGAATCATAAAACTATTGTTTTCATTTCTATTATATACTATTTATCTCATCATTCAATATTTAGTGATCTTTTATTTCTCTTTTCCCATGCAGAAAAGAACTTCTTTTAACATTTCCAATAAAGAAATAAATGTGATTAACTTTTTGTTGACAGGGGGGCGGAGCACAGCCCAGCGGTAGGGCGTTGCGCGCCGTGCCGGCTTGTGCCGCCCGGTTCTCCCCCCCCCCCCACCCAAAGGGCCCCCGAGAACCGCCAGGAGTAATTCCTGAGTGCAGAGCCAGGAGAAACCCCCCCCCCGCCGGCCCCAAAAGCAAAAAAAAAAAAAAAAAAAACTTTTGTTGACATGAAACATTCTCACTTTATCCATTATAATTGAATAATAATTTTGCTGAGGGAAATATTCTTGACGGAAGTTTTTACCTCTTAGTCAAATGAAGATATCATTCCACATTTCTCTAGGCTGTAAGATTTCTATTGAGAAACATGATCACTTGATCACTTGACATCCCATTCATTATTCATCGATTTGCTCGAGCAGGAGCAAGAAACATTTCCATTTGACCCTATCACATGCCAGTGTAACCCAGTGGCATCTGGTTTGCTTCAGGAATACGAAGAGCCTCAAACCATTCATTCAGGATCTTGACAAAGAAGTCTGAACATCTTGTAGGTGGGCGGCCACGTGATCCTTTGACATCCTGAGGGATCCAGTTGATAATGGCTCTAATCCAAAAGGGTGCGTCTCCAAATCGCATTACATGTCCATCCCATCTGATTTTCGAGGCCTTGGCAAACGAGATAGCATCCCTGACTCTGGAACAGCGACAGAGGTCAGAACTCAGGATTCCTTCTCTCACTTGTGTGAGGCATGATATTCCAAGCATAGCTCTTTCAATTCCTCTTTGGGAAACCAAATAGCATTCTCATCCTGCTTTCATAGGGCCCAGGTCTCATGAGAAACATGCTGGAAGGTTAAAAATTTTATTTTTAAGTCTCTTAATTATAAATTCAATATTAACTCTAATTTGTGCCAGCATTTGTGCTGGCACAAATGCTGACTGACTTCGACTGAGAATGTGGAAAGATAGGTCTACAGCTGAATCTAAAGAAAACTATGTTCATGAAGAATGAACTAGTTCCAGAGGCCCCATTCACTCTCAATGGAACAAACATCTCTTAATGCAACAGTTATGTGTACCTAGGTCGAGAAATCAACATGATGAACGACCTAAAACCTGAGCTGCGCAGGAGGAAGAGAGTGGCATGGAATGCCTTCAAAGGCATCGAAGAAATAGCTAAAAGGACAAAGAACCTCTGGCTCCGGGCACATCTCTTTTGACTCCACTGTTCTCCCTGCATTAACATACGCCTCAGAGACCTGGGCCCTAAAAAGCAGGATGAGAATGCTATTTGGGTCTCCCAGAGAGGAATCGAAAGAGCTATGCTTGGAATATCACGCCTCACTCAAGTGAGAGAAGGAATCTGGAGTTCTGACCTCCGTCGCTATTCCAGAATCAGGGACGCTGTCTCGTTTGCCAAGGCATCGAAAATCAATGGGCTGGACATGTAATGCAATTTGGAGACAACCGCTGGACTAGAGCCATTACCGACTGGATCCCACGGAATGTCAAAAGATCACGTGGGGCCGCCCACCACAAGATGGTCAGACTTCCTTGTAAATACCCTGAAGGAACGGTTTGAGGCTCTTCATTATTCTTGAATCAACCAGATGCCATTGGGCTACATTGGCACGTGATAGGATCCAATGGAAATGTTACTGGCGCCCGCTCGAGCGAATCGAAAAATTACGGGATTCAAGTGATCAAGTGATCAAGTGATTAACTCTAATAACTATTCTGGATAAGTGTAAAGGCACACACAGGATTGATGGATAAGCATAGATCATTTTTATTAGTTAAAAAATGCTGACTGTGCAAATTAGATTCTCTACCCTAAAGATGACTTTATTTAAACAAGAGTCTCTTTTTAAGATCTGTTTAGTAGGTAAAAGTGTATGTGCAGCAGAAGAAAGATACCGGATACCCATTAGCAGATATAAGCATCATTTCCAGGTAACATAAGGAAGAAAATGTAATCAAAGATCACATGTATCGTCTAATTTCCATTAATAAGGACTGAAGAATATTCTTTTGAAATTAAAATACCCTCCTAGATGATAAAATCTATTGGTCATACAGTTGGATTAATGAAAATAATAACTGCATGAAATAAATGTACTTGGAAAGAGTTTTTTTTAATGAAAGACAAAAATCTAGAAGATCAAGACTAGCATAATCAGCTGCATAAATCACAGAAGGTTTTGCCTGACCGATGTCACTGTCATCCCAAAATTCCAAGCAGGATAGGACCACCGTCTCCTTCATGCAAAATTCTACTTCACGCAACTGGGAGAAAAGGCTGCAAAATTTAAGAAGAGAACTCCCAGGACGACCACCAACTGAGAACTCTTTGGCACCATTGTGGCAACACGGGAAGATACCATCATTGATGACATTGATGAAGAATACAACCGACTGGTTCAGCACCTCCATGATTGTTCGAAGAATACCGAGAGAAAAGACACAAAAAGGGCGCCTGTCTTATACCCGAGAGACCAAAAAACACATAGCAGAAACACTATCTGTACTTCTTTATTCATTTCTGCGCTATTCACTATAGCTAGAATCTGGAAACAACCTAAATGCCCGAGAACAGAGGACTGGCTAAAGAAACTGTGGTTCATCTACACTATGGAATACTATGCGGCTGTCAGAAAAGATGAAATTATGAAATTTACCTGCAAATGGATGGACATGGAGACTATCATGCTGAGTGAAATTAATCAGAAGGAAAAGGACAGATATAGAATGACTGCATTCATTAATCGACATAAATAGATACCAGTGTTTTACTAAATGTGAAATGGTAATGGCAGATTAAAACTCACCATTGAATATACTTGAGTGATAAACTCTAAATATCGGCAGGGCTAGCCACAATGTGTAACATAAGAGGGAGAGAGATGCAGAGACAGAGAGAGAGACAGTGAGAGAAAGAGAGGAAACAGGGGTACCTGCTATTAAGGCAGCATGGGGGTGGGGGGAGGGGGGGTGGGGGTACATTGGTGGTGGAAATGGGGCACTGGTGGAGGGATGGGTGCTGGTATACTGTATTACCAAGAACCAATTGTGAACACCTTTGTAATTGTATGTTTCACGGTGGTATAATAAAAAAAATTTTTTTTAAAAATGAAAAAAAAAAAGAAACTCTCGAACTCATTCGCCAATGTGGCAAGGCGTGAGCCTCAGGCAACCAAATGCTAATGTCCAAGCTTGCAAAGTGGTGCCAAGAAGCGATAAAGGAAGACCTCAAAGAGAGAAGAGCAGAAATACTGGAAGATGCAGCAGAAGCCGGGAAAAGCATTCGCACCACCCGCCTGTCCTTCGCCAACTATAAGACCAAGACGACCGCCCTCCAACGTCCCGATGGATCAATCACATCTTCCAGAAAGGCAATGGAGAAAATTATCCATGACTTCTACTCAGATCTCTTTGATAGCCACGTCCACCTGCCCACATACCAAATTCCACA
The DNA here is from genome assembly GCA_021461705.1 of Cryptotis parvus. NCBI lineage: Eukaryota > Metazoa > Chordata > Mammalia > Eulipotyphla > Soricidae > Cryptotis > Cryptotis parvus. The sequence goes on from JAJIBD010011942.1 coordinate 5,575, forward strand.
GGATGGATATGTCATTCCCAACATTCTCCCTCCTGAAATCCGACATGCCATTTCATCGGTAAAGAAAGGAACAGCAACCGCCCAGACAAAGCCAGACCCAAACACCTGAAGAATCTGCCGTCAGTACTCATCAATACACTAGCTCTGCTCTTCACACGCTACCTGTCCGAATGCAAGGTGCCCTCCCAATGGAAAACTAACAGGACAGTTGTACTGTTCAAGAAGGGAGACATACACGACATTGGCAACTATCGCCCAATCTGCCTGTTGTCCGTCATCTACAAGCTGTTTACATGAGTCATCCTGAACAGGATTAGCAGAACACTAGAAGAAGGACAACCATGCGAGCAAGCAGGCTTCCGGAAAGGATTCAACACAATCGACCATATCCACACAGTAACCAAGCTCATTGAGGTTTGTAGGGAGTTCAAGATGCCACTCTGTCTCAAGTTCATTGATTTAAAGAAAACCTTTTATTCTGTGGAGACCGAAGCGGTTATCGAAGCCCTAGCTAAACAGGGTTTTCAAACGCAATACATCGAGATCCTTTGTGAGCTGTATTACGGATTCAACACCAGGATCTCACCATTCTACAAAGAATTGATCATTGATGTCAAAAGAGGGGTTCAGCAGGGTGATACCATTTCACCAAAACTCTTCAGCGCCACCCTGGAGAATATTATGCGACAATTAGAATGGGAAGGAATGGGAGTGAAAATAGACGGCCGGCAACTACACCACCTCTGCTTCGCCGATGACATCGTTCTAATAGCACCAAAAATTTAGCCAAGCGGCACAAATGCTGGCTGACTTCGACCGAGAATGTGGAAAGATACGTCTACAGCTGAATCTAAACAAAACTATGTTCATGAAAAATTCACTCTCAATGGAACAGACATCTCTGAATGCAGCAGTTATGTGTACCTAGGTCGAGAAGTCAACATGATGAACGACCTAAAACCTGAGCTGCACTGGAGAAAGAGAGTGGCATGGAATGCCTTCAAAAGCATTGAAGAAATAGCTAAAAGGACAAAGAACCTCTGGCTCCAGGCACATCTCTTGGACTCCACCGTTCTCCCTGCATTAACATATGCCTCAGAGACCTGGGCCCTACGAAAGCAGGATGAGAATGCTTTTGTGTCTCCCAGAGAGGAACTGAAAGAGCTATGCTTGGAATATCATGCCTAACTCAAGTGAGACAAGGAATCCAGAGTTCTGATCTCCGTCAGAACTATTCCAGAATCAGGGATGCTGTCTCGTTTGCCACGGCATTGAAAATCAGATGGGCTGGACATGTAATATGATTTGGAGACGACCACTGGACTAGAGCTGTTACCAACTGGATCCCACGGGATGTCAAAAGATCTCGTGGCCGCCCACCTACATGATGGTCAGACTTCTTCTTCAAGACCCTGAACCAATGGTTTGAGGCTCTTCATATTCATGAAGCAACCAGATGCCATTGGGCTACATTGCACATGAAAGGGCCCAATGGAAATGTTACTGGCGCCTACTTGAGCAAATCAATGAGTAACGGGATTCATGTGATCAAGTGATACCACAGACCAGATTTGTGGGTCTCCAAAGCTAAACACACCGGGCTTCTAAAGGAGCTGGAGCTGGGGTTCCTCCCATGACCCTGGTCCCGTTCAGAAGGCTTGGTGGGCCTGCCCAGAACTGCTGCTGGTAGAGTCAGCCATGATCCAGGGAAAAGATACACAGAAAATCTGCTGCCAGCTTGGGCATACAATCACAAATTGTGGGTTTGATGTACAGTCTGAGGGAACATTGATAATTTCCTATATAGTGGGCTTAAATGGCACAATGGAGATTTAATAATCTCCACTGACTTTCCTCTAAGAATTAGCTCCGACAAGCAATATAGAATAGATTATTCAGGGTATGTATAGCATACCCTGAATAATCTATTCAGGCTTAACAGAGGTTGAGAAAAATTTGAAATAAGTGTCCATAGGTACAGTGTTGGTGGTCTGGGTTGGCTAGTAGAAACTCACTATGTTATAGAAACTCAGAAAGTGAATGCAACAACAGAAATTGGCCAGACTAGCACATAAGAGCCCAGAAAAAAATGTCATGACTTTGTCAATACCATTCCCTTATGCTGTAATGGTCAATAGAATTAGTACTGGCTAAGGGAGCAGGCATGGGGGTAGAGAGTGGGTGGGAAATGAGGCTGTGGAATTGGTGTTGAACAATGAATCTCTCTTACAACTGTATTGTGAAAAACTTTGTACTTTGTAAATCACAGTACTTAAATAAAAAGTAATAATAAAAGTCTAAAATAAATAAATTTAGGGCCGGAGGATAGTCCAGCGGGTAGGGCGCTTTGCACGCAGCTGGCCTGTGCCGGCTCAGGTTTGATCCCCGGCATCCCATATGGTCCCCGAGCACCGCCAGGAGTGATTCCTGACTGCAGAGCCAGGAGTAACCCCTGAGCATTGCCGGGTGTGACCCAAAAAGCAAAATAAATAAAGAAATAAAATAAAATATTTTAAAAAAATAAATTTAGTCTCTAGTTACAAATGCAGAACTAATCTATTCTTAATTATAGTTTTGTTCTTCTGTTTAATCTTTCACTTTGATTTGTTTTGTTTCTCTGTAAATTACTTCCCTATGTGTCTTTTCTTCATCTCTGACGTAGGAAGTATAACAGTATCTCTTGTAGAGACACCATGAGAAATATATGAGATGGCATGTGAAAAATGCTTAAACATTGTCAAGCAGTGATAAGCAAAAAATAATTCTATTATTACCACTATAATATCCTATAAGCAAAATATTTAAATCCTACAAGTCTGCAGGAATTTTCAATGTCTGAGATCTGAAGAAACAATGGAAAGAAAATTACATTTGAGCATCTACACATTTCTTCTGGGAAGGAGATGAACTAACCCTCCCACTTCAAGCCCCCACCCGACTAACTCCCCAAAACTATTTAGAGGTACCTAGTGCCTGTTTTCTATGACTGCATCAGAAAGAGACTTGCTTCATTGTTATTGCTGCCTCAGTATAGCACGGCTGTGAAGCTGGAGATAGGTGGCAGTCACTTGATCACTTGATCACTTGAATCCCATTATTCATCGATTTGCTCGAGCAGGCGCCAGTAACATTTCCATTGGACCCTATCACGTGCCAATGTAGCCCAATGGCATCTGGTTGATTCAAGGAATATGAAGAGCCTCAAACCGTTCCTTCAGGGTCTTGACAAGGAAGTCTGACCATCTTGTAGGTGGGCGGCCATGTGATCTTTTGACATCCCGTGGGATCCAGTCGGTAACAGCTCTAGTCCAGCGGTTGTCTCCAAATTGCATTACATGTCCAGTCCATCTGATTTTTTGATGCCATGGCAAACGAGATAGCATCCCTGATTCTGGAATAGTGACAGAGATCAGAACTCCGGATTCCTTCTCTCACTTGAGTGAGGCTTGATATTCCAAGCATAGCTCTTTCAATTCCACTCTGGGAGACCCAAATAGCATTCTCATCCTGCTTTTGTAGGGCCCAGGTCTCTGAGGCGTGTGTTAATGCAGGGAGAATGGTGGTTTGGGAGAATGGTGGAGAAGAGATGTGCCTGAAGCCGGAGGGTCTTTGTCCTTTTAGCTATTTCTTCGATGCCTTCAGGGTCTTGACAAGGAAGTCTGACCATCTTGTAGGTGGGCGGCCACGTGATCTTTTGACATCCTGTGGGATCCAGTCGGCATAGGTGATCCAGTCGGCATAGGAGGCAGTACTGGGATCAAAAGCAGGGTCCATACAAGCAAGGCATGTGCATTACCTCTGAGCCACATCCTTGGGCCTGAGACATAGGTGCTTTTATTATTACAAGTAGAATTCTTCCTTCTGCATTCTGCTAAATCACCAAGACTTATCACTCGAATATTCCATTCTATGTTAAGATATCTTATCTGCTGACTCTTTCTCTTTAATCCGAGAGAAATTATCTGCTCTGGCCCCTTGACCAGTTTCATTCTTGTCTAACATTTTGTTTGGGTTCTTAATGTATTGGACTTTCAATAAGGCCTCACATGACTCATATTCTTTGAACCTTAAAATACTCCAGAGGGATATACTAGTACTTTCAGCCACATTTTATTAAAAAAAAAAGTTTGATTCAAGTGACAAAGCAGTATGAAACAGAACTGGAATGAAACCAAAGTCTTTTCTATCCTAAAACCTATTGTTTTCAACCAATTATTAAATCTTTTTAATATCCATCAGTTACTCCAAAGCAGGTATTAACAAACTGTGTTCCTCTGGTCAAATCTGTTGTCCAGGTTTATTAGAACAGTCTCAGAGCTGCTGTTGTATCTCCATATTAGAACTGAAAAGTTGAAACAGGCACAAATCTGATCCACAAACCGTAAGATATTTAGTTTCAGATGATTTTGGGGGGTAGGGGTTGGGGGAGGGCACCCCACAGACCCTCCCTCCAAAAAATAACCTTTTACCAAGTTTTGAAGTCGTGGTGCCCTCAGGTGCTTAAAACTTTCATTACAATGTCAAATCAATAGCATTCCTTATATTGTCCTCACACTCTTTCCTTAACAAAGATTGTGAAGATAACAATCTTAGGTCATGGTTGTAAAAGGAATTTCTCTAAAAAGAATGTCCTTTGTGAACTAGTTCCATATTCAAATCATACTTGTTTTCTTTGTATACCTCCTGCAATTAAACTAATTATAGTACTTAATGCAGTTTGATTCATGTAATATTACTAGTGTGATTCCTCTAGGATCTAGCAAGTGTTGACACTGAGTAGACATTTCCACAATAAACTTTTTTTTTCGGTTATATTGGTTCTTCCACAATAAACTTTTATTTAGGGTAGGGACAAAAGATGAGTAGGTGGGACCACACTTGGCAGAGGTTGGGAGTACTCCCTGCTGCACGCTCCGGGACCATGCTGTGTCAGGGATTACAGCATCTATTAAGCACATTCTGAGGGACAGATTGCATTTTTAAATTTTTTTTCAGATTGCATTTTTATTTTATTTTAGCTTTGATTTCGGGTCATACTCGGCTACCCTTGGGGCTTATTCCTGTCTCTGTGCTCAGAGATCACTCCTGGCAGTGGTGGGAGACTAGACATTGTATGAGAAATCAAACCAAGGTCAGTTAGCTATGTGCAAGGTAAATGCCTTATACTTTGTACTACCTTTCAGGCCCTAGTGTCAGTATTATAAAAGTAATGATATAAAAATAAATATAGCAAAAAATAAATAAATAAATATAGCAACTTTTTTTTTTTTTTTTTTTTTTTTTTTGGGTCATACCCGGCGATGCTCAGGGGTTTCTCCTGGCTCTGCACTCAGGAATTACTCCTGGCGGTGCTCGGGGACCATATGGGATACCAGGGGATCAAACCAGGGCCGGCATGGGCCGGCCGTGCAAGGCAAACACCCTACCCGCTGGACTATCGCTCCGGCCCAGAAATTGAGTTGCCAGGGATCGAACCCGGGCCAGCATGGGCCAGCTGCGTGCAAGGCAAACGCCCTACCCACTGGGCCACGCGCCTGGCCCCTAATATAGCAACTTTTGATTAACATTTTTTCTCTTTTCTTTTTTTCAATTTTGCCTTATGGATCACACCCAGCAATGCTCCGGGATTAGTCCTGGATTTGCACCCAGGATTTACTCCTGGTAGTACTTGAGGGACCATGTGGGATGCTGGGGACCAGACCCAGGAGGGTGAAATGCAAGGCAAACGTGCTACCTTCTATACTATTACTCTGGGCCCTGGTTAACATATTTTATTTAATTATGTCCAGAAATAGAAAAGAAATAAAAAATTCTGGGCCTAGGATCCTTGTAACAACTCTATCAGAACCTCTGGAAATGTTTGATCAACATTACAAAGTTATTAAATCAGAATTTCAGCAATCTGTAGATTACACTTCAGATTATACTTGGGCAAGAGTTTCAGAATTACTGCATTAGTAGATAAGAGAGATGGCATCTTTAATACACAAGTATTATAAAACAGTAAAGACAAAACCTAGATGATTTCCTTTAATACAAACCAATTTCTGTCAAAATGTGATTTTTGTTTTTCTCACTTATTTCCAAAAAGTTATGCACCAGAAATGCCTAACTGGGAATTTTGCCAATTGTCTTTTGATAATCTGTGATACTAAATTTGTCTTTCTTACCATCTTAACTTGGCATTTGACACAATTGGAGGCACATAGTAGACATCCATAATCAAAAACTTATGTTCAACTATTGAATATTCAAAGTAAAACCTCCCAAATTAGTCTAATATGTAGAAATAGAGTTGCCAATTTTAGAGTAAAATGATATGAGGATTATCTGTGAACAAGGAAGATACCCAGGGAAATGTTTGGTCAACCTATACCTATTTTTCCTCCCTCTAAACATGCTTCCTTTTCGCTCTCTGGCCTATTATTCTTCTGGGGGAATCTCCACTCCCTCCTCAAAATTAAGCCACCAAGCAAAGCCAAGTGAACTCCTAGAAGAGGTCAGGAATTATGCATTCTTCCTCACTGCAGATAATCTCTCCAGCAGCTTTATTGTGAAGATTGCACTGCTAGACTTTAAAAAGGATTACCTCCCTCTGAAGATGTTACTCCAGTATCTACCAAGAGAGCTTTGTAACAATGGACTCTGGCTAGGCCTGACACAGAGATTTACCCCTCCTACTAGAACTCTGAAATATTTTGCTGGAGGCTATGACATTCTGAGCAGTTTGTTGGGAGTTGACAGGAGGCGGGGATAACTTCCCCAGTCCAAGCTAGCAGAGCTAAGCTGCCGCAGCTTGTTGGGCCAGCCCTTGATGCAGACTGGTTGGACGGGTTCCTGATCTGCAGAAGAACCGGTCTGACTGGCCTATTATGCCAACATACTCTGGTTTGATTCCATGTTCCACAGACGGCAGAAACCTGCCCAGCCAGTTAAATGAAAGGCATATTAGGTTATCCATTGCACACTTTATATAGCTTAGATGCAGCAGAACTCTTCCACATAGCAGTAGTGCCTAGCAAACTCTAGCTTGGGCCAGAGAGCTGACTTCCACTGATTAACAGTTTTAGTTAGTTCATAGTTTCAGAGAAAGTCAGCCGGGAAACTCATTCTCCCTTTTGGCCAAGAGCAAAGGCTTTCTAAATAAATTGAAGGGTAAGTTAATATATTTCTAATATTTCTCCATTTTCTGTGCATTTTAAAAATCTACATTTAGAAATTATGTATAAGAAGATGCTTCCTTTTAACTTTATAATACCTGCCTTATACATTTTATGTAAGCCTGGGTAGATGTTTTCCGTAACAACTGCATGTCATGTTCATTGATTTCTTTGGAAAATGAAAAGTAGATCTTTTGCTATACTTTATCATACTTTAAACCTGGGATTAAAAAGTTAGGGATTGAATAATTTTGTCAAATGTGTTTCAGCTATTAATGATTCATCATAAGCCATCTGCTTCTTTGACAATATACTATTATGTTTTACAGGCTGTTGCTAGGCAGTAATAATTTTACATGTGAATCTAATTGTGGGTGAAACAATAATTTCCCTTTTAAGACCAAAAAAAGTGTTGGCCTGCCTGTTGATTCTTAATTCATTAGAAGAACAATTCATAGCAAGAATCGAGAGTGCGAAAAAACAAAGTCTGTGGAATCTGTAACTGATTAACTATTGGAGCCCAAAAGCACTTGCTGAGCTGAATAGAAAGGAATGAAGACAGGTTTTGTCATGCCTATTAGGTCTGAAAAACTTTTTAAGTTACAGAATATTTGTAACGACTTTCATTTATATCTTAAAATAATCATTTTACCTCTCTCTTCCATTGATCCAATTTATTTTCGTGCCATTGAAAAGAAAAGGATCCAAACTTCTAGGCTCACCTTTGCATATTTAACCACCCTTATTTTATATTAGATTGGCATGAGTGTCTCATCTCTTGGCCGTTCAATTTAATATAAAACATGATAACTGATATAACCAGTGTATCTGGGTATTAAGATTTTTTTAGACAGATATACACTGAACACTTTCCTGTTAAGAGCTATGTGTAAGTTGACTATGACTGCAATGTGCTGTATAGGACTGACTCACCTTTTCATAGTCTTGGGAGTCCTCGCTTTATCATAATGCTCAAACTCAAAGGCTATGAGTGTCCTTAGGATTTTAATTTCTAAGCTACCTTAATTATGAATAAATGTTCAGATGAGTTTTCATTTTTAGCAGGAATGTTTGGGATGATTTTCAGCTCCACTCCATGGCACTCCACATTCCCAAACCAGAATTTAAAACCTAAATAAAACCTCTGAGAATTCAGCTAAACTTCAAAAATCCTATGTGATCCATTTGCAAAAGGAATGTGCTGTTTCAGTAGGCCAAAATCAATTTTATCCAGTATAAATTGCATTGTGACTATTTTGGGAAATAAAGATAAAAATTTTTAGCTGATTTACTTTTTCTCTTTTCAATTAGATTTTTGGAAAGTCATATATGTATCAATATTATTTTCAATGCTTCTGATTAATATATGTAGTACTAAAATCTTTTAAGGTATACTTGTTTAAAATACAGGTTTACTATTTAAATATAAACCTAAACTAGGACTCTAGCTTATTTATTAAACAATTTTTAAGATTATGATTATAAGAAAAACTATTTTGGAAATTGATCTATGATTTATTTAACATCTATTGATAAATTTTCAAATCTAGACTTAAAAATTCTAGACTTAAAACATTAATCTATCTATATCTACATCTATGTCTATAATGCTAGGGATCAAACCCACAGCCTCAAGTATGAAAGGCAGGTTGCATCTCTGAGTCATAGTCACAGTCTTTAACTCTTGTTTGAAGGGGATTCAAGAGTTTTATGGGTTTCAACTTCAAATATATAAAAATCCTAGTGAATGATATTTACATTAATTGATTTTTTAAAACTTTCATACAATTTTTAAATAAAGGATATACGAAGTGTGTGTGCGAGAATGTGTGTGTACTATAGTATTATTATCTTCAGCTCACGTAAAGTGTTCTCATCACTTAAAACATCTATTTATTATTTAAGTCTACTTGGGAATGCATTCCATTGTTTATATTCCTAGTTGCAGCTTCATGCAATGACTTTTTGTTCAGCAATGCTAGATTTCTTAACAACTGTAACGCTTTCCATCATGGATATTTTCATGTGTTTCCTACCATTAGCACTTAGACCCAAAGTGCTGAGCCGCCAGGAGGACTCTAAAAGAATATCAACTCCTACCCCTTACTGTTTAGTTGAATGAAAAGGCCAAAATCACTACACTACAATCTAAGTGTAGAGCTGGGTCTACACAATCTATTTCCTGAACACCAGCCCAGACAGACAGTTGTCTCACTGTACACACTGACACTACATGTCTCTTCCAGACACTGTAGGACACATCTAGTCTGTGTTCTAAAGGACCTGTTCAAAAGAGAAAATAAAGAGAAAAAGGGTAGTAGTACTAAGTTTATAGTTATGCTAATGAACAGTCACTAAACTAAGAGTCTTTAATTTTAAAACTAAGAGGTTTTAATTTTAGTTTTTAGTTTAGGGGGTGGGGGCCTTGGGCTGCTCCCAATGTCTCTCAAGGACCACTGCTGGCTCTATACTTGGAGGTACTGCAAGCAGTGCTTGGGAACCAGATGCACTAAGGGTTGAACCTCTGCCTCCTACATGCAAAGCACGTGCTCAACCCAATGAGTCATCTCTCAAGTTCCTTATTTTAATCTATAGAATTATTGTCCTCAAATGTTTTGGGCAGAAAGTCTGAATTTATGAGGTTTCCATTGGTAATGGAGGTCACTAATAATCTCTTCAAACCCTAATCTCTTGTTAGTTTTGGGGCCACACCTGGCTGGGCTCAGGGATCACTCCTGGTGGTGCTCATGGGATCACATGTGGTGCTGGGGACCAAACCCAGCTTGACCATGTACCTGCTGTCTGCCCAACCAGGCTCAAGCCTTAAAGTCATAATGTCATCACAAAGTTTTATATCAAACTAATGGGGCACCATGTTTCTTCATATTTTTCCAGATTACTTTTTGGTTTTGGTGTCATTTTCTGACTTAATATTGTTTTCACTGTCTCAAATGTATTTTCTTTATATGTATGTATTTATATATGTGATTTATATGTGATTTTATACTGTTTCAGCAACTTTCAGATTAATTATCACTATCTAATCCCCATTTATAAGTTGCCTAAAGGTTCATTTTTCTAAAGTTTAGTTTAAAATTACAAGAAAATTTCCATAATGTGATGAAGACCAGAATGTAGTATTCAAAACCCATCTGGGAAGTGATAAAATATGTTTATTTAAGGAGAAAGCTTTGAACATAGCACTCAAAACATGCTAAAACATTTGCCAAATGTTTTTAACTTTTTTATTTCAAGGAAACAGAAAGCTTAGGGCTTAGAAATTTGAATTCTGATTTTTGGTCTTAAATGTTAATTCTCCTAGCACAGGTAAAAAAAAATTTTTTTTAATGGGTAAAATCTTTCCTGAGAGACACTTCTAAGTTTGGAAAGCTTAGTGTAGTCCACAGGGACTTTGGAAAAAAAATGACTTCTATTTGTATCTTATCCTTACAATCAAGAGAAATGGACATATTTAAAAGCATGTGAAAGTTTAATCCAACTGAGATGGGTTAGAGTGCAAACTATTATAAATTAGTTTTACTTGGGAATCCTAAGAGTAAACACAAAAGAGGTCTCTTTTCCATATGTAAATTAAGAGAATTTGGCATTCTCTACCTGCAGATAGAAGGATGAGATAGTTCCTGAAGGATCTGCGTCGGCTCACAGAGAAAGTGTTTAGGCACTGGCCTTGCATGCAGACAATGCTGTTTCTAATCCCTGGCACCACATGCGCCGCCTACCACCGCTCCCCACCATACACACAAAATCTAGTACATGTTCATAGAACATGTAATGTCAATATACGTCCCCTCCATATACTTCCCATATTCACTGATAAATACATTTCAGTGAATAGCTTGACTATGAGAAAATAAAGTTTAACAACTTAGAATAGTTACTATTATTTAAGATACAAGAATTATAACAGCGTTAGGGCTGGAGAGAGAGAACTTGCTTTGCACGTGGCCATCCTGATTCTATCCCCAGCACCGCACATGGTCCCCCTGAGCATTGCCATAGGCAAGTTCTGAGCACAGAACCAGAATTAGCCACTGAAAACTGCTGGTGTGACCCCAACCTCCATGCTCGATCTCACTTAAATCAGCTTGGAACAAATTAAAATTTGAAACTGAAATCATTTTATTTTACTTTTTGCTTTTTGGGTCACACCAGTGATGTTCAGAGGTTACTCCTGGCTCTTCACTCAGGAATTACTCCTGGCAATGCTTGAGGGACCATATTGGATGCCAGGGATCAAACTTGGGTCGGCTGCATGCAAGGCAAACACCCTACCTGCTGTACTATAGCTCTGGCCCACCCCCTTTTTTAATTTTTGCTTTTTTTTATCATTTTAACCTTGTTATATTAAAAAATTTTAAACCACTGCATTCCACTTTAATTGAATTCAATTAAGATTATTTTTTAAATCTTGTTTAAATATATTTTGAGAGCACTATGCTTAGTGATTGACTTTAAACAATTTTTTAAAATTAAAATTGTACTCATCCATACCAGTAGAAAGAACTGTAACATAATAAAAAATATATAACTTTCTTGTGCCTAGTATGTGAGTTTTTCACATATTTATATCTGTTATCTCATATCAATCAGATTAATTGGTCAAAGAGTTCCATATGCACCACTTGATACAAATAATTCAATTATTTCTTGGGGCTCTAGGAGATGTCTTAATTCTTTTTTCCACAAAGACTCTCTTCCTAGGGCTAGAGAGAAGTGCTCCAGTTAAGGTATGCAGCTGACCTAGTTTGATCCCTGGTGCTGTATAAAGTTCCCAGATTCCTGCTAAGTCTCTTCACCCCTACCCAAGATTCCTTCTGAATTCATTTACTTTAAGTGCTAAGGGAAGTAGCTCAGTTGATTGCTGCTCAGATCATCAAGCCAGGAACAGTTCCTAAGCACCGCCGGGTATGGCTCAAAAACTTACAAAAACATTCTTTTTCTGGAACTCATTTTTTCCGGTGCAGGGTATTGAACCCAGGCAAGTGTTCTACTATTAGGCTAGATTTTCATTCTTGTACATTTTATTAATAGTACATAATGAAGGGGAGAGTCAACTCAAAATGTATTGGGTATAAGAAGTAAGAAAAATTTTAAAATAAAAAAAAAAACCTCACATAACTTGATTCAAAGATATTCCAATAAAGTTCACAAATGAACTTTGGAATATCACATATATTCCATATTGACATATAATATGTCATATATAGACATATAAAATGTCTGTCACTGTTAGAATAGAGTGCAGAGTAGTGTGGCAAAATATTTTAAGTGTTTGCCTGACTTAAGCTGGACAATGACACACCTGTTAGCATATAAAGCACAGGGATAAGAGGTTAGGATTTGATGTTTTAAAAACCTACCAACAGATTAATTTATAAAACAAACTGGTCTTGGGGCCAAAGCAATAGTACAGCAGCTAGGCATTTACCTTGCATGCATCTGAACCATATCAGGTCCGATCCCTGGCATTCAAAATAGTCTCCCAAACCCCACCAGAAGTAATTCCTGAGTACAGAGTCTGGAGTAACTCCTAAGCGTGCAGGTGTGGCCCAAGAGACAAAAAATAAATTAAAAATATAAAGCTGGTTTTACTGCACTTAGTCAACTTTAATATTTTACTTTAAAGAAATTAAATTTTCTACGCCTGTACAAATAAACTTGTGCAGATGCTGCATTTGAATTTAATAATTTTTCCGTTAAATTGAAAGTCTTCTAGCAGATGATAAACCTAGAGCTAAAATTTAATTTGCATCATTAATTTAACCTATTAATCATGTTCTTATTAAGAGTACTTTATTAGATACACGAGGCAATTTAACCATATGTGATAATTTGCACTTTTAGCATACATACATTTACAATGGATAATGTCATAAACATTTGGTAGGTCAATGAGATAGCACAGTGGTAAAGGCACTTTCCTTGCATGCGAATAACCCCATTCAATCCCCAGAATTGCATTTGGCTCCCTGAGCACTGCCAGGAGCGACCCTTGAGTACACAGCCAGTAGCAGTATCTGAGTATGACAGGGTGTGACTGCCCCTTTCCAGAAGGCAGGAAGTAATGTAAATTTGAATGTTGCTTGAGTTTTTTGGAACTCACTTGACAGTGCTCAAGGGCTATTCTTAGCTTAGTGTTCAGTGAACCAGGCAGTGCCAGGGATCAAACCTGTCGGCAAAACATATACCCCTAGCCCATTGTGCAACCCCTCCAGCCTCTTATAATAAAAGGCCTTAAAGGTTTCCATATAAAAAAGCTAGTTCAGATGATTCAGAACTAAGAACCAAAATTTGTATGGATCAAAAATTAACTGGTAAATAAAATGTTATAGCTCATTACAGTAAGTACTTATAGTGTTAAGGCACGGCAAGCCTGGCAAGCTGCTCGTGTAGTAGTTGATATGCCAAATACCAGTAACATTTATATTAGGTCATTCCGAGACCTAATATAGTTGTTTGAGCTCTTTATGTTCCTGGAGCGGCGGATACCTTTGGGTTCTACTAGCATGAGACAGGACATATGGAGATATTACTGGTGCCTGCTCTAGCAAATAGATGATTAACGGGAAGATAGTGAAGATAGTTATATCTTACAGTTTTGCATGACAAAGTGGAAATATAAATTGACTAGCAAGTTTTTATTCCCCAAATTCTACATAAATCTAGTCCACCTTTTCTTTCTACAGTGTCCTAGATTAGCACTAAAAAACTTCCTTGCATCATTTTTTGTATTTTATTCATACCTGGCAGTGCTCAGGGCTTACCTCTGTGCTCAGGGGTCGCTCTTGGCATGGCTCAGGGACAATATGTAGTGTCAAGAATCAAGCAGGTGTCAGTTGCACACAAGGCAAGCATCTTATCCCCCCATACTATCTCTCTGGCCCTGACAAAATATTTTAATTCTAAATAATTCCTTAAAGACACTTGAAATATTAAACATAAGATTTTTAAACTTCATGCAGCTCTTCAAAAACAATATTTTTTGAATATGGAGCAAATACTGGAGAATTCAATGAGGAGTTCTCTATAAAATAATTGCATTTAACACATAAAAGATCTAAATTTGCAGAGCAAGGATCCACCAACTGAGAGTCTAGATTAAGACTGAATGATCACTCACAATTATAAAAATATTAGTACTGTAATCATATTATAAGAAGGCACTGAATGGTAAATACCATATATATGGCATTTTATGAGGCATTAAATTTTGCTCTTGTCACTTTCCTTAGCAGTAATCTGACAAAATGCAAAACAAATATATGTTGCTCAAGAACATCAGACATTTTTAAAAACTATAACATAGGAGTAAACTCCAGAACCTGGCTACAGGCCAGGAATCTGTTCACTGGACCTAGAACCTAACTACCCTGGAACCTGATTAATCATAGGCCACTGAGTAAAAAAAAAAAAAAAAAAAAAAAAAGCTATTCAGTCTATAGGCAGAGCAATGACACAGTTACCCTTCTTAAGATTTTGTATTTACTTCTTTGAGATGAATGTCCTGTTGTTCTAGTTTCACTAGTAAAGTTTTAAGGATTTTTTTGGGGAGAGCGGGGCCACAATTGGCAGTGCTCAGGGGTGATTACTGGCTCTGTGCTTAGAGGTTGCTTCCCACAGCGCATGAGGGGGCACGTGTAGGGAGATTCCACAGCCTGCAAGCCAAACTTCTTAACCCCTGTCCCAGCTCTTTGGCCCCAGGAAAAGTAAATGAAACATATCTAACATATATTCTGAGAAATTCCTTAGTATTATAACCACATGAGACTCATAGTAACATCAAATAAAATTTCTGTAGAGCAACATAGTGACGTAAATAAAAACTGTTATTTTTAAATGTGACTTTCTAGTTGGTTTAAGATTTGTTAGATCAGTTTTCTTAGAATACAGGCTTAATGATGCCTTGATACTAATTCAGTCCTGTGGAATCACTGGCTTTAATTAATTTCATGATCACAAATTATACGCCCCTCCCACCGCCTGCCCAGTATTTCCACTGAAATATTGCAGCAGCGTTTCTCAAAATGCAGTCCATGGGCTATCTAATGCACCTGGAGAATATTACTTAAAATGCAGCCTGCAGGCCAGGCGTGTAGCTCAGTGGTAATGCACTTGTTTGGCATGTATGAGGCCATGGAGTCATTCGATGCCTGGCACCACAAAACCAACCACCTCAAAACCAGAAACAAAACTATCAGAAAGATACAGATGTGGGCCAGAAAAATAGCTCAGCGGTCAGGACCACAGACCCTGAGTTTGATCCCTGGTACCACATCTCCCCTCCCGCACCCCTCCAGCACCTCACCACCCTCTGTCACAACCAGTATCACCAGTTATAGTCCTGGAGGCTCTCCAAAAGGCTCTGAGAAAGGCTCTGAGAGTCGTCCCCTGCCCTCCCCAGCACCCCCGCAATCAATGGATCCAAGCAGTGCCACAATGCTTGACCCTAATATGGAACTGTCCAAACCCATTGTCCAAATCTGACTGGGGGTGGCCCCAGACTGCTTGAATCCCCACACCCAAATGCAGATTGCCAAACTCTATACTAGATATATCACATTCGATTCTCTGATACTTAAACTTTGTTTCTGAATACTTTCATGTTTTTCAAATTATCTTAATGTTTTAAAAAAA
Organism: Cryptotis parvus; assembly: GCA_021461705.1. Classification (NCBI taxonomy): domain Eukaryota; kingdom Metazoa; phylum Chordata; class Mammalia; order Eulipotyphla; family Soricidae; genus Cryptotis; species Cryptotis parvus. The sequence continues at coordinate 21,390 of JAJIBD010011942.1, forward strand.
ATTGGGAAGTTGAAATATTTTTCTGTAAGAGACCAAGCAAGTTTGAGTTCCTTCAAATTCAAGCATTATCATTCTATTTAAGAAGTCTCAAATGCAGATGTTCAATCTTGAGTCAGCAGTAACATCCTTTAAAATTCTATATTCGATTAATCTGTTCTGTCTGCACATGCAAACTTAACGCGTTAAACTTTTCAATATTAACTCTCAAATAGAGAAATGGAAATCTTATGTTTACCCTTTATCTTAGAGTTCTCCATGTAAAGTAAAGCCTAAGTCCTCCAGATCACCTGCAAATTATTTATTTGGGAGAGACAATTCTGGGGACAGGAGTAAGAGATTTAGTGTCAGAACATGAAAATGCGTGCATACAAGGGCAAATGGAATTAATCCCAGTTTGTCTTAGAAGCTAGGAGGCTGCCTTCCACCCCACGCCATTAGCCACCAGAGATCAGAGGGAAGAGTATTTACCACCAACTCTGACTTCCGTCATCTGAGGGCTGTCTCACAGGTTACTTGTCTTAATTTTTTGGGTTGTGCTACTCCATTTCCAAAGGCTTCAGAGAAGCCCCCAGGGCTGGAAGTCAGGTTGGGGGCTGTCAAATTTCATTGTCATCAATCTGTTTGCCACAGCAATAGCTGAACTAGCAGGATCCAAAAGTTGTCCAGTACCTCACCATTAAAGGACAAATTATGACAAATTGTTTTATCTCCAATGCACTAATGCAATTTAAAGTAATATACTATAGCTAAAATGGATTTCTAAAAAAAATGAGATGCTTCAAATTTCAAATGGAAAGTGAGGAACTTTACTCTATTTTGTCTGACTTATTTGATACATTCCCACAAAACCTGAGAGGCACTGAAACTTGATCTGTGAGAAAGGTATTTTCTAATAAACTACATTTCAGTTCCTGAATTTGGTTGCCAAATATCAAAGGTCAAAAGAGCAGGAAATGAACAATTAATAAGTACTCTGTAAGCATTTTTATGTCCAATATTGATTCAAAGTCTATGTTATTTAAGTTTATATTGGTAAAATTATATTAAGTACAGATTGGCTGCTTAGGACCCTCAAGTTACACCTTCCATTATAGTGGAACATGGAATTTTGAATAGTACAAGTTTGTCTTGGAATCTGTCCAAGAGGGTCTGCTTACAAGAAGTAATTCATTATAGCCTATAATATGATCCCGGAACAGGCCTCAAAGATGTAGGATGAAATCTCTCTAAAATAAATTAAAAACTGGAAAGTGAATGTTTGGCTGTTTAATTAATAAATGCCATCTTTGTTTACTTTTTATAGAAACTTAATTTTTTTAAAATGAGAAAGATGTCTGTGAATAAAAAGAAACTTGAATAAAAGCATATCTTCTCATTTAACATCAGTGTATCACTGTATCACTGTCTTCCCGTTCATCATCGATTTGCTTGGCGGGCACCAGTAACATCTCCATATGTCCTGTCTCATGCTAGTAGAGCCCAAGGGCACCTGCTTGCTCCAGGAACATAAAGAGCCTCAAACCATTCCATCAGGTCATGGGAAAGAGGTCTATAATTGTAACTGATATTTGGCATATCAATTACGACATGGGTAGCTTGCGGGCTCTGCCCTGCGGGTAGCATACTCTTATAGTCATCTCTAAATCCAGCATTTATTGATGAACCGCGTGGCCACTTGCGACTGAGCAAGCCGGGCTGTGATAGGCTGGTCTGCTGGGTGGAGTTCTGATGAGGGGGAAGTCGGATGTGGAAAATGGAGACCCTCATGGAGTGGGGGGGTCGTCTGGCTTGTTGCGAGGCTCTGCTGCTCAATTAACATAATTAACTTTAAAAACAGATTCTTAGAAGGTGGTTTAAGAAGCAGAGAGATAGTACAAGGGTTAGGGTGTTTGTTTGTCTTCCATGCAGACATCCAGGATTCAATCCCAGCACCAGGCATAGTCCTTCAAACACTGCTGGGAGTGACCCCTCAGCAAACAGTGAGCATTAAGCCCTGAGAACCTCAGGGTGTGGCCCAAACCCTACACTCCCCAAACAGAAGATCCTAAAACTAGTTCATGAATGTTAAGGATGAAAAAAAAAATCAGACACAGCATTGCAAGAAAAAGTATGGTACAATGCACTGCTGAACAAAGCCCCTCCAAAATCGATATTACTTTCAAAAGAAAGAATGAAACATTCTCAGATCTTCTTAGATCTCAGTTCAGATCACACTTACCTTGAAAGACCAAGACTCTCTAGGGCTTGAGCCTGAGTAGACCACAAATCGTCATCAAAGAAATCAGTGCGGGGGATGTTGAGTCACACTTGGCTGTGCTCAGGGCTTACTCCTTGTGCCCAGAGGTCACTCCTGGAGGTGTTCAGGGTACGGGTGCAAGGCAAACATCCTACTATCTTTCCAACAACAGTATGTATTTGGTTTCAATTGTTTATCAAAATTTTCTTACCTTACATATGTTACAAAAAGCAAAAGGTTATTTTTTGTTTTATTTATTTTATTTATTTATTTGCTTTTTTGGGTCACACACGGCAATGCTCAGGGGTTTCTCCTGGCTCTGCACTCAGGAATTACTCCTGGTGGTGCTTGGGGGACCATATGAGATACCGGGGATCGAACCTGCTCTTCTACACTCTGTTTAGGGTTCTTTGTTGACATGACCCTCCCTGTCGGATTACTTTGGTGTATGTAAGGGGACTGACTTGAGGCCCCTGGGTCTTTACGCTTTCGGCCTTTGGCTCCTGCAGCTTTTGGCTTTTGCTCTTTGGCCTTTTGCTCCTTCTTCTGGGTAAGACTCATCTCGAGTGAGGTCCCTCTCTCTTTGGTGGGAGACTTAGGCTCTTTTGTATGGTCTAAGTTCAGACCAGAGCTAGAGTTTGTACATTATATTGGAGTGCTGTGGAAGAGCTTTTGTACTATTAAAAGCCTTTTGGAACTGCACCGGACTCGTGAGTTTTCATCTGTTCCCCGGCATCCTCGGAGGTAGAAGAGAACTTCTGTCCTGACACTGTCGGGGACCCCGGCGGCGTTCCCCAACAGCTACTTCTGCTATTCCTGTTGGCTTTCCCACCTCTACCCAACTCCTCACACTATCTGCATAGAATGCTTGTGTGTGTAGGCCCAGGAAAAACATTTAGAAGTAAGCAATTAAATCCATTATGATCATTTACATAACCCTGTCCAGCACTTCTAATATAAACATATAATACTAATAAACTGAGGTGAGGCAGCCAAAATTATTTTAAGAGCAAGGAAAAGAGAGCAATGAGGAAGGAAAAAAGACAAAAAATAATGCTGTCAACATTTTTGTCAAATGAGCCCTTGATTTAGTTTTTAGAAAGTTGTTGACAGTAATTACTAAATGTTGTTTGGGGATAGAATATACATCAATTAGTATCTTACCTCAAGTGCCAACTGTTTATTATTTGAGTTGATGATGCCAAGATTCCAGTTTGGCTGAACTGTTTTAATATAGTTAACATTCATGGAGGGTGTCAGTATAACAGTTGTTTAATTTATGGCCAAGTTAGCATACTACTTTTTAATTTTTTCTTCATAAATTACTAAAGTAGCATTTTATGTTTTTAAATATCTTTCACTTTAGAAATGAATGCAGTCTTACTAGCTATCTAATGCCCAATTTTAAACCTATTCTTAAACTCCATAAAAAATGAATTCTCTACAATACAAGCATTTTATGCACTCTGAATGTATTATTCTTGCCTAGTTGCTTAGGTTTAAAGGATGGTAGACTGATGAAGAATGTTAATGATCTATTATTGTAAGGTGATTTATCAGGGGCTGTCGGGGGACGCCGCGGGGTCCCCTACAGTGTCAGGACAGAAGTTCTCTTCTACCTCCGAGGACGCCAGATGAAAACTCACGAGTCGGTGCAGTTCCAAAAAGGCTTTTAATAGTACAAAAGTTCTTCCACAGCACTCCAATATAATGAACAAACTCTAGCTCTGGTCCGAACTTACACCATACAAAAGAGCTTAAGTCTCCCACCAAAGAGAGAGGATCTCACCCGAGCTGAGTCCTACCCAGAAGAAGGAGCAAAACGCCAAAGAGCAAAAAACCAAAAGCAAAAGGCCAAGGAGCCAAAAGCCACAGGAGCCAAAAGCCAAAGCAAAAGGCCAAGGGACCTCAAGTCAGTCCCTTATATACACCAAAGTAATCCGATTTGTGACAGGGAGGGTCATGTCAACAAAGAACCCTAAACAGAGTGTAGAAGAGCAGTGCCACACCCTATTCCAGGTATAAACAAAGGTTAGGCCAAGGACTAATCCCGAGATTATCTCTTATGTGAAACACTGGAGAGAGAGAGGGCTGATATAAAGTAATACATCTTAACTCCATGAGCTTCATGTAATCTAGATGGTACCCACAGGTCCTTCTTATTATTATCTGCACCAGGGTGATTCTGAGTATCTTTTTTTCGTGTACTGAAAGGGTCACATTCGCCTGCTTAAAGCAAACTAGTATGATCCTTCCTATAGTCTTCGTATGGTCTCAACGTAGCTAGGGTGGTAAATTCTAACTGTCCGACACCGGGTGCAGTGGGTATAAAGAGGAGCTGTGCCCAATCTAGAAAACATAAAAGTCTTAGTAAATGTATAAGTCAGAAGTTATTCAGTCAAGGTGACTTCTGTAACTGCCACACCCTCTAGCAGTGTTTACATAGAAGAGAGGTCTCATTAGAATGAACCTTGGCTTAAATAGATTAAGCTGTGAGTGGGCAAAACAACAAAACTCCCAGATTAGCTAAACCTGTCCTCCAACAAGTGGCCTTACGCTTAGAATCAGATAGCCATGTCTCAATTCCTGCTCCATCCTTGGTCTTCAGGTACACAGACTTTCATGTGTTTATTCCACATTCATTTATTCATATTATGTGCTAGGCCATGCTGTTCCATGCAGGATCCACTAGCTACATGTACTTAACTATAGCTAATCTGAAGTGCCATATGCTATAAAGGTAAAGTATGTAGAGTTTGAAGATAGTACAAAGAAAAGAAAATTAAAGATAATTTTTACATTGACTGCTAAAATATTTCAGACTAAATAAGTTAATTTCACCTTTCACTTTAGCTTTTTATTTCTTAAAAAACATTTAAAAGTTAAGAGTAAGATTGAAAGGAGACATTAATTCAAAGCTATTTTACAGAGTACATGAGTATAATGACTGTCTCTGAAAGGGTTCGGATTTTATTCTAAGATCAGAAGGCTCTGGGGGTTTTGAGCAGAAGAGTGTCGTGCACTTTCTTATGAGGTTAAAAGACACCTCTATTAAAGAAAATACAGTAGAAGATATTAGAAGCAGAAGTGCAGATTTTCAAATTTTTAAAAAGGGAATCTATTATTGCAGGAAAGGTTTGAGATAATGATTGATCCACAATGAAGGAAAAAGAGATATTGAAAAGCAATTAAACTGAGGTGATATTGGACCGGAGTGATATTAAAGCAGGCAGGGCATTTGCCTTGCACATGGCCAACACAGATTCGATCCCCAACATCCCATTAGGTCCCTCGGAGCATCGCCAGGAGTAATTCCTGAGTGCAGAGCCAGGAGTAACCCCAGAGCATCACCAGGTGTGACCCCAAAAGAAAAAATTTAATTAATTGGGGTGATATTTTCATATACAAACAGTATGTAAAAAGAAAATTGAAGCGGTTAGAGCAGCAAATCAAAGGGGCTCCCTTCCGAGTTAGCGATGAGCCAATGAGAGTAGTTATGTGTCGGGAACGCCGGGGTCCCCGACAGTGTCTCCAACAGTTATGCAGCGCTGTGCCACTGTCAGGCTTATTTTTAATCACAAAAGCAATATACATTTATTAGCAAATATTATCATTAAGCCAGGACATTGGCAAGAGAATATTTAAATCCAGGAAGATAATGCTCAATCATATTTAACCAGGTTAAAAAGCAAAGACCTGAAGGTCAGCAAAGGAAACCGGAATTCAATGAAGGCCACTTAAAGAACTAACTTATATCCTCTGGTACTGAAACCAATCACTTTTAATGTTATCATTGTAATCTGTGTGTGATTTCCGCTAGCCTCTCAGCTCAAAGTAGATTGCAGAATCGACCATTTAAAAATGCCTGAATTAGAATAAAGCTGAGTTCCAAATTTCTACAAGAATTCTAGCACTTTTACAATTACTACACAATTTTTATTATTGTAGGTAAACATACACAATATAAAATTTACCATTTTAAGCTTTTGACCAGTTTTCAAATCAAGCATCTCATCCAGAAACCTCCCCCAGTGGGCTACAGATATACCAGGACACTAAAATCCTGGCCCTCAAAGTGGCAGGACAAGGCCTGAGATGGCTGGAGTTTGAATTTCTGCTGCTTCTTCAGATGGAAGTACCACCTACTTTCATCATAGTATGTGACTACAAGTACTGGCTACCTAAATATAACTAATCTGAAAAGTTTATGAAGATTGTGCTAAGGCATAACATATGAACCAATTCATGAAGTGTTCAATGACTGTTAAAGTTTTCTCATAAATCTTTGGGTCTTCATAATTTATTTCACCATCTAAGTCTGGAAACCCTCTACTGGATGGACACTCCTTATCTATGAGTGCCATCATCTTTTCCAACGTAAAAATGATCTTACAGAATTTCAAAAGGAATCGAAAATTTTGGGGGTGAGGGGGTATTTTTGGCTTACACCGGAAATGCTCAGGAATTACTCCCGGCAGTATTTGGGGGACCATATGGGATGCCAGGGACTGAACCTGGGTTGGCAGCGTGCAAGGCAAACATCCTACACGCTGGACTATCCCTCCAATTCCACACATTAACATTTTTATTTACCTAAGGGCCAGAGCAATAGGTAGGGCCTTTGCCAGGCACATAGCCCACCAGGGTTCAATCACTGGCACCCTATATGATCCCCCTGAGCCCTGCCAGGAGTGACACCTGAGCATAGCCAGGTGTGCCCCCTAACAAAGATTTTTAATTTAAATCGCACAGTTTTCTTTATTCAGACAACTAGACAACTGATTCTGTGGCAAATATTGGAAATAACAGTTTCTGGAGATTGACTTGATCTGACCTCAGGAAATTTGGTCTATTGCCAATAAAATGGCTCAAAGGGTTGGAGCATTGCTTTGTATATGGAAGCCCTGGGGTTAGCTGCCCCAGCCTCTGACCAACCCTAGACAATACCTATATGGGGAATGGGGATAGCTCCTGAGGACCATTGATGTCTAAAACAAACACTGGAAACAATAATTTAAACTGTAAAAAGGGTAATCGGGGTATAGTCCTTTAGAAGGTTCTAATAGGTGTTAGAAGGTTCTAATAGGTGTTAGGTCTTAGAAGGTTCTAAGAGGTGTGTGTATATGTTGTGTGTGTGTGTGTGTGTGTGAGAGAGAGAGAGAGAGAGAGAGAGAGAAGAGAAAAGATATGCAGGTGGGGTGGGGGGCGTGGGAAACTGGGGACATAGGTGGTGGGAAATGTATCCTGGTGAAGAGACAGGTGTGACAGGTATTGGAGCATTTTATGACCAAAACCCAATTATGAACAAATTAAAAAGCAGTAAATAGTGAGTAAAAGTGTAGGAGCAGGTTTGGTTGAAAAGTTTGGGGCAACAGCACTTGAAGTGTCACAGAAAAACTGAAAAAGATAGCAAAGTCAGAACACAAACACACACACAAAACTGAAGCGGTCAGAGCAGCAAATCCAAGGGGCCCCCTCAGAGTTAACAAGGAACCAACGAGAGTATTTGAGTAGCTGTGCCACTGGCAGGTGTATTTTTTTTTGTCACAAAAGCAATATTCATTTATTATTTTTAAAAAGTTAAGGAATACAAATGGGGAAGTATCTAATTCTACTCTCCAAATATAACCACTATTTAGAAATTTGTGTATATTTTGCATTGCCGATTTATTTTTCAAGAAAATCATAGTAACTCATAAATCATAGTAAAACAGTAAAATAAGCACAGAGAAGTGATCTCAAAATGCGCACAGCTCAAGGTGGAAGTAGCTGATGTTTCTATTTGTTCAACCTTAAAAAATACTTTAATGTGCTGTAAGTTATAATCGATTAACTAGTAGCAATAGGGCGATTTTCATTGAATGCATACTCTATAGCCGAGCAGTGTACTACAGTTTACGTACACTACCCCACCCATTCTTTACAGCACTGAGGTCAGTTGTTATCATCCCCATTTACACATAGGAAACGAAACTAGCCAAAGTTACTCAGAAAGGGAAAGAGTGGCATTCAAACTCAGGACCTAGATTCAGAGCTTCTTACTTGTTAATAAGCCATTTTCCAGCAACACCGGTATTCATAGGGTTTGAGTCCTATCCTCAGGTGCTCAGGGATCCTCCTGGTTGTGCTCAGGGGACGTGTGTTGCTGGGGATTAGACAGTACCTAATTAGCTGTACTATCTCTTGCCCCGACAGCTTCAACATACACACACATCACAACTAGATGGTCAACTTTTGTTTTTGCTTTGCTTTGGGGCCACACCCAGCAATGTTCAGGGTTACTCCCAGCTCTGTGCTCAGAATTATTCCTGGCACTGGGGAAGGAGGGCGGATGGATGGGTGGTGTGTGGTGCTGGGGATAGAACCTGCAGCAGCTGCATGCAAGGTAAGCGTACCCGCTGTACTATCTACCACCTGGTCACCCATGTTTTCTGAAAACTAGTGAGGACTAAGGTTTAAGGGATTGTTGGCGTGTGGGTACAGAAAGTGTTCTAGTACTAGGTCAGGCAATGGTACCTTGGAACCTATTGGTAGGTAGTGATGAAAACAAAGGGGTGAGGTTGGGAAATTTAAGTCTGGTAAGTTTCAGTCACAGGTGGCTGGATATGAGGTTTAGGAAGAAAGGACAGAGCATTATTCCTTGAATTCTGACTTCCATAAATTGAGAAGTCCAGCTGCTGGCAGAGAGCCAAGGAACTGGGTATTTTCTGTGTTGATAGTTTCTCTTTGGCGATAGTTTCTCTTTGGCCATTACACTATTCTTTCAATGTACTGCTCAACGCCAAGACCCGTAAGAGTCTTACCGGTTTCTTTTATTTTTGGGTCACACCCGATGATGCTCAGGGGTTTCTCCTGGCTCTGCACTCAGGAATTACTCCTGGTGGTGCTCGGGGGACCATATGGGATGCCGGGGATCGAACCCGGCCGGCATGGGCTGGCGCGTGCAAGGCAAACGCCCCTCCCGCTGGACTATTGCTCCGGCCCCAGTCTTACCGTTTTTAGCAAAATCCCTTTTGCATTGTACACCTTTACACAGCAATTACGCTTCCCATGTTGCACCTAACAGGGCACAAGTTTCACGCCTGTTCTCTAACGGTGGTAAGAATGAACCAATCTTGTGAAGCATGGTGCTCCGTAGGATGAAAAGGAGCAAACTGATGTTGGGGCGTGAGTGACAGTATCACTTGGGCAGGGCATTTGCTCTGCATACAGTGTAGACCGGTGCGATTCCCAGCACCACGTGCGGTCCCTTGAGCCTCACCAGGAGTGATCCCGGAGTGCAAGGCCAGGAGAAACCCCTGAGCACAGACAGGCCTACCCCAACTCCCAAAATAAAGCAAAATAAAGATGGGGATGAGTGGAAAAACCACTTTGTCGCCTCAGGGCTGGCAAATATTCAGTGATTTACAAGTGTTATATCCCTTTTCACCTTTTTGGTTTGGGGGCCGCAGCCAGCTGGCTCGGAGCTTGTTCCTGGCTCCGCACGGCGAGGCCTGGAGGCCCTGGACAGGCCAGCGCCTTACCCAAAGGGCCATCTTTACATTGACTCTGCTTTCTGTGCGTCTACTTCAACTACCTGTTTGTTCTAATGGCCTAGAAACGCTTTTCAGAAGTCAGTATTTAAGTGTGCGGTGCGTGTGTGCGCGTGTAAAAGCACCGTCAGAAAGGTCGATTGAGCATAATAAAGTCCCAACAATCACCTGTGATTCCCGTCAGGTAACACCACCAGCACACCTGGCGCTGGGCGCCGGCCCCCCCTCCCCTCCCCGTGGCGAGCCCAGGGTCCCGGTCCGTCCACTTCTCTCTCCCGGGCCGGCGCGGCCACGCCCTCCGGCTCGCCGGCCACTAGCTCACAGCCGGACTCCGACGACTTCGCGGAGCCCAGGACGTACGGCGCCTGCGCTCCGGTCTCCTCGCGGGCATCCCGCCGGCTCGGACCCGGGGCCGGCGCGGGCAGGAAGGCGCCTGACGTCGCGGAGCTCCCGCGTGACGTCGCGCAGGCCGCGGGCGGGGCGGGTCCGGCCGCCTCTGAGTCCCGCCGCCGGCCCGGGGCGCTCCCCCGCCCTCCGAGCGCGGCGGCCCGAGGGCGGCTTTCCCGGCCGGGCGCCGCGGCTCGCGCGCTGACGCCCCCGTGTGCCGACGCCGCCCGCGTGTGCCGACGCGTCTCGGGCGCCCCGACCGACCTCGTCAGCGTGAGTACGCGGGAGCGGCCGGCCCCGCGCAGGCTCCGAGCGGCGACTTCCGGTCTGAGGGCGGCGGGAGGCGATGGGCGTCCGGGTGAGGCGGGTCTCGTGGCCCTCGGGGCGGCCGCGCGGTCGGGCGGGAGCGGCGCTGGAGCTCGTCGGCCCTGTCGCCCCCGCGCGCGCGGCTGCCTGAGGCGCCCGGAGCCCCGCGCATGCGCCCGCCGCTCCCCTCAGGGGTGGGCTCCGGGCCGCTGGGGCGAGGCGCCGCCGGCTACAGCTTTCCGCGGCGCCGCGGCCAGAGGGGAGTCCCGGCCTGCCTTGCTTGCCAGAGACCCCGTCAGAGCGCCTGGGCCTCCCGAGCGGCTCCCGGCTCGGCTGCTTCCCGCGCGCGGTGTGTGCGTGTGTGCGCGCGCGTGTGTGCGCGTGTGCGCGTGTGCGTGTGCGCGCGTGTGTGTGTGCGCGCGCGTGTGTGTGCGCGCGCGTGTGTGCGCGCGCGGTTAAGCAGCGAGGAAACGTGGGTGCCTCCGCTTCGGTGTCCCCCTTCGTGCCAGCGCGGACCCCGAGCCCGGCGCGGTGGGAACCACGGGCGCGTGGGCGCGCGCCGAGTAACGGTCTGAGGGCGCAGAGGTGCGGCGCGCGCGCGCGTGTGCGTGTGTGTGTGTGTGTGTGTGTGTGTGTGTGTGGAGCGGGCGGGGGCTGCTGCAGCCCGGGATTATTCAAACTCTTAAAGAGGGCGGCATTGGCTTTAGACTAAACTGTAGGGCGTTTTGTAGTAATCCAAGTTATTAACACTTTTGTGGGATTTTGTGGTGGTTTCGTGTTTGGGGCCGCACCCGACAGTGCTCACATCACCTGCCCACCACCCAGGTGCTGGTGCCCAAGCCTTGCTCACTCACTTTTCATTTGGTAGATTTCTGGGCGGGGCGGGAGGCAGTTGGGTTTTGTTGCTCTATGGCATCACAATTCCAGCACGGCTGTGTTGCAGCTGCCTGATTTGCTGAGTCTGTTTACAGAGTGCTGAAGAGAAAGGCAGTGGCCATAAAACACACATTTCTGGTGTGTAGTTGAGTCAAGGGCGGCTCTTGTCGGCAGTTCTGTTGGCCGTTGATTCAGGGCTCAGAAGCAGCAGCAAGGCTCGTTTGAAGGGGAAGCCAAGCGCACTGCCCCTCGCCCGGCTCTGCTGCTGGTCCGGGCCCGCGCTCACCAGCTGCGCCGACTCGGCCCTGCCCAGGTCACTCCTGAGAGCTCCGGAACTGCATGTGCTGCCTGGACCAAACCTGACCGCCTGCGAGGCAGTGCCCAGGTCACTCCTGAGAGCTCCGGAACTGCATGTGCTGCCTGGACCAAACCTGACCACCGCGAGGCAGTGCCCCACCTACTCGCTCAGCCCCTTCTCTAAGGAAACTTCACAGATATTAGCCTAAGAAGGTGCAACACACCTACTATACACTCACTGTTGCAATTCCACGCCTCTTTAAAACATGTTACAGGGCCGGGCGATAGCCCAGCGGGTAGGGCGTTTGCCTTGCACGTGGCCGGCCTGTGCCGCCCGGGTTCAACCCCCACCAGCCCATATGGTCCCCCCGAGCACCGCCAGGAGTAATTCCTGAGCATCGCCAGGTGTGACCCAAAAAGCAAAAAAGTAAAATATTTTACATTACACTCCCCCACCCAAACCAGGTCTTCCCGCCATACTGCTTTGGATTTTCTCCACCTCAGTTCCCAGTTCTTACTCCTCTCTGAACTTCAGTTCTGCAGAATAGTTTGTTTTTTACTTGCCTTTGTTCTCTTACTGCTTCTGCTTCATATCCTACATGTGAGTGAGATCATGTAGTATTTTCTGTTTCTCCTTTTGACTTGTGTATCTGACCCCTCCAGTTCCATCCTCATTGTTCCCAAAGATCATATTTCATCTTGTAGGAAAGTAGTATTTTTCTTGTGTGTATACCACATCTGCATACACTCAGCTATGTAGGGTCCTGGGTTGTTTTAGTATATTGGCTATTGTAACCAATTTAGCGGTGAACATAAGTGCTCTTTCAGAGTAGTGTTTCAGTGCTCTTCAGGTATTAAATACCAAAGAGCTTAGCATGCCATAGTATGCCGTATGGCATGCCATATTCAGTATTAGTTTAGCATGCCAGAATTCACTTGAGCATTCAGTATTCAGTCTAGCATGCCATGTTCAGTATTTTGAGATGCTTTCATACTGCTTTCCACAGACGCTAGAGTAAGTTACGGTCACTAGCAGTGTATGAGTGCTCCTTGTTTTCTGCACAGTAACGTTCCAACTCCAGTTACTGTTTCTGCCCTTTGTGATATAGGATGAGTGTGTGCATGAGCCGGCAGGAGTGGGGGAGCAATGGGGCCAAGTGTTGGGACACATGGCAATATTTAGGGTTCTGTACTCAGAGATCAGCTCCTGGCTCTGTGCTCAGGGATCACTCCTGGCAATAGTCAGAGGACTCTGTGGTACCAGGGCTCACGCTCGGATTGACTGCAAGCCAGAGAGGAACCTTACCTGCTGTCCTATCTCTCCAGCCCAGTATAGGGCATCTAGTGGTAATAGCTGAAAACATCTTGTGTTTTAATTTGCATTTCCCTGATAAGAGATTATCATTTTTTATTTGCCTTTTAGTCATCTTTATGTCTTTTCAGTTCCTCTCCATATTTTTGATGGGGTTGTTTATTTGTTGAGTTTTGTGAGAAGTCTAATGAAACTATTTTACTAGTTACTGATTGTGGTCAAAAAGGAAAACTTTTACTGGTAGGGCTTAAAGTCATCCTAACTTCACATTACATAAATATAAATGCAAAATTTATTTATATATTGCATTCTGTCCTTTCAGGTATTTCAGCTGTTCAGAGATACCTTCTTACTATATAGTGTACCAGAAATGAAGAGAAAACATTAAGGAAAGAAAGTGAAGTCCATTAAGCAAGATGAACTTCTCTGGGAGCAGTTGTGGAAGCCCTACTTCTGCACCTATATCTAATGACTTTAGGGACCTGTGGACAAAATTAAAGGAGTACCATGATAAAGAAGTACAAGGTAAAGTGTTCCTCAAAAGCTTACAGAAGTGGCTCAGTACTATAGTAATACCTCACTTTGTATAATAGAAAATCTCACTCTTAAGGGATGTTTTGGTATTGTAGTTCTGTCTGATTTATTTTCATGATTAAGTTGTTCTTTTCGCTGCAGACAACAGGATGTGGTTCTTGTGCAACTTGTATTGATATGTGTGCTGTGCTGGAAAGAGCCAAGAAATGTTGGCTGAAGATCTGGGTTTAAATTCTGGTTTTATGGACCTATATGCTCTGTGATTTCAGCTAAGTTATATAACCTTGGAACTAAAATTTCCTACTTTAGTTTAGTCACAGGATTATTTATAAACATTAAAATTGACCCAATTCATTCTGCCAATATTTTTTTAATTTCAATATTTTTTTTGAAGTAAAACAGATTTTATTATGGAGGTTTTAGGAAGGGAAGGAGGAGGGAAAGTGAGAGAGAGTACACATCTCAAGAGGGGGAGATGCGGAGACACACGTGCTCGGGCACCACATGTGCTCGGCCACATGAGCTCAGGCAGCATGTGCGCCTAATTTTAATATTGTAAGGGGCCGGAGATAGCCCAGCGGGTGGGGCGTTTGCCTTGCACATGGCCGGCCTGTGCCGACCGGGTTCGATCCCAGGCATCCCATATGGTCCCCCGAGCACCGCCAGGGAGTAATTCCTGAGTGCAGAGCCAGGAGTAACCCCTGAGCATTGCCGGGTGTGGCCCAAAAAGCAAAAACAAAAACAAAAACAATATTTTAAGAGCTTGACATTCAGTATTCAACCCCAGTCCAACCACTGTTGTAACTTCCCACCACCATTATTTCCAATTTTCCCAGTCACTCTTAAGCCTACCCCTGTAGCAGACCCTCAATAATTTATTTTATATTGCTTGTTATAAATAATTTGCTAAAAGGTCAAGAAATGTTTCTTTAGGAGAATGTTAATGCAGATTGTTCAATCTCACCACGAGTCATAAAGCCCTTGTAGAAGAAATTATCAATATGTAATTATAGGATAGGCATTGTGTGTTTATATTTTGTTACTGGTTGCCTTCTACTTTATATTCCATTAAATGTGGTGTGTTACTCGGTTTATCAGTATTAAAGAGTATGAGATGTCGCTCCAGGAATTCCAGAGTTTTTAACGGGGTAATAAAGCTGGAGTTAAATTTCTAACTGGGAGGTGGCTTTGGGCATGAGCATGACCACCAGGCCTTCTGGAAGAACAGGGGGTGGGGGGGGAGGTAGCCCATCCCCAACTCTGTGAAAGCTTATCATGCCTCGGGTTCTTTGTAAAGCATTTGAAAAGGTATTTGGCAGATAGTAAACTGTTAAGGCCCCTTTAAGAATTAGAGGGATGCCTTTTAACTCTTAAAGGGATGGCCAGTATCTAAATTTGGGGATATATAAGAGTTGGAGGGAAAAGTTGAGTTAGTTGAGACTGGGTTCTCAGCCTGGCTGGCAGGAATGAGTTGGAGGAGCAGAGGGAAGGGTTGGCTGAGCTTGCCTAAGGGCAGAGCAAGGGAATAGTTTGAAGAGAGCCTTAAAGGGAGCTCAGAGCCTCTGGACTGGTTCTGTACCTAATATTGTCAGTCAGCCACACAACTGTCAACTGACAATAAACAGTACCAATGTTAGCTGTTGCTGATTCTGAAGCAGTTATATGTATTATCAGTGCCATACGGAATAATGGAGCTAAATGAACTATCTGAGACCTTCATATTGGAGCAAGCTCTCACGGGTGACCTTAATTGATGCTTGTGGAGCTCTAGAATTGCTGAGCCAAAACCTATCAAAATTTGTGACTCAATCATGATACATGATAAAATAGCATTTTAGACTAGTTTGTTACATAGAAATAGATAACAAAACAGGTATTTAAGCATCCTTACTACGCAAATCATAATTCATAAATAATGACTGAAGTTAAAATTGATTTCTTTTTTATATCACTATCTTTGTTTTTTGTTTGTTTGTTTGTGTTTTGATTTTACTTTTTGGCTCACACCCTGGCTGGCTCAGGGCTTGCTTTTGGCTTTGTGCTCAGGGATCATTCCTGACGGGTCAGCGTGACTGTATAGGTTCCTGGGGACTGATGCATGTAAGCTAAACACCCTACCCGCTATACTATTGTTCCAGCCCTGTATCACTTTCTTTTTGTCTTTTGTCTTCATGCCATTGTGTTGTTTTATACATATAAATCATTTTTATTAATTATATTTCTATGGATTTTACTTTTGGTGCTTTTTTTTAAAGTATAATAGTCCCAGTATTATTTTATATTCACAGTGTTGCTACACCATGTCCATCACCAGAAGGACGAGATCCCTCCATCATTATTCCAAAGTCCTCCTTCCAGCCCTGCTAAAGATCACTGATCGTTTAGCCTGTGCAGGGTTGGTTTCCAATAGGAATTGTCTTAAACGAGACTAAGGTATTTGTCTTTTTTCTTTCTGACAATTCATTTAGCACTCTTCTCTTTCATCCCAGTTGCAGCAAACATAAGTTTTTTCATTTTTTTATTTGGCTGGCAAGATAGTATAACGGGAACTGAAAAGTTATTAATTTTTCTAACACATTCAATAGGTAACCTCTTTGTTTTCTTTCACTGTATCACTGTCTTCCCGTTCATCATCAATTTGCTCGAGCGGGCCCCAGTAACATCTCCATATGTCCTGTGTCATGCTAGTAGAGCCCAAGGGCATCTGCTTGCTCCAGGAACATAAAGAACCTCAATCCATTGCAGAATGTGGTCTATAATTATTACTGGTATTTGGCATATCAAATACAACATGGGTAGCTTGCCAGGCTCTGCCGTGCAGGTAGCATACTATTGTAGTCATCTCTAAGTCCAGCATTTATTGATGAACCGCGAGGCCGGGCTGTGATAGGCTGGTCTGCTGGGTGGAGTTCTGACGAGAGAGAAGTCGGATGTGGAAAATGGAGGCCCTTTTTGGAGTGGGGGGGTCGTCTGGCTTGTTGCAAGGCTCTGCTGGGGTGGCGGGCCAGGGCTAGAACCCGCCATCCCTCCTGGGCGCCTTGTGAGCAGCTGGGCACAGGGAGAGCAAGTAGCAGCTCTGCCCCATGTCTGTCTCTGGATCAGCATACCTGGGCCGGATTAAAAAGACTGCAGCAGGGTGGATCTCGATGAGCCGGACTGTGATAGGCTGGTCTGCTGGGTGGACTTCTGACAAGAGAAAAGTCGGATGTGGAAAATGGAGGCCCTCATGGAGTGGGGGGGTCGTCTGGCTTGTTGCAAGGCTCTGCTGTGGTGGCGGGTCAGGGCTAGAACCCGCCATCCCTCCTGGGTGCCTCGTGAGCGCCTTGTTTTCTTTACTGTTTTTATTGTGTTCATTCCTGTGGTTTTTTTTTTTTTTTCATTTAAGATTTTGTGTTTGGGAGAATATTATCCATTAACTTACCAATACATAGCTGGTCTTCTGTTACCTATATTTCATGTATTTATCTTTCACTTGGCCATTCTGTTGCCTCTGACATGTAATGTCATCTCTTATACATACCTCAGGTATTTTATTTTTTCAGTATTCTTTTTTAACAAGAAATGCCCTTATCACACTAACAATGCATATTCTTTAATAGCATTTAATAGTACCTTTAGCATTCAAATTTCCCCAATTACTAAGTCTATTCACAATTAATTTGTTAAAAAACACGTCACATTATATTTGATAGCATGCTTATTGATAGCTTTCAGAATAGTCTTAATTAATATTTCTCTAATTAAAGGGAATAAATCTTTGCCTACGTTTAAGGGGTGGTTTATATATATATATATTTTTTTTTCCTTTTTGGGTCACACTTGGCAATGCTTAGGGGGTTACTCCTGGCTCTGCACTCAGGAATTAGTCCTGGCGGTGCTCAGGGGACCATATGGGATGCCGGGATCGAACCCAGGTCGGCCGCGCACAAGGCAAACAACCTACCCACTCTGCTATCGCTCCGCGCCCCTATATTTCTTTTGTTAGTTGTCTCCCCATCCAAGTACTAATCAGGCCCGACCCTGCTTAGCTTCTGAGATCAGACGAGATCGGCATGTTTAGGGGTGGTAGGGCCATAGAATTGTTAATTGCTTATTGACTTTTGAGGGGTTCTTTTCTCTTTTCAATTTCTAGGAGTTACTTATATAGTAACTCCTAGAAATAGTAGATGAGCTGAACTATTTAAAAATAGGAATGCAGATCCAGAGAAAAGCTAAATAGGTCGAGCATCTGTTTTGCATGAAGAAGGCTCAGGTTTTTGACCCCAGTACTGCACGGACCCTAAGAACTACTTCAAGCAACCCCTGAGTAACCAGTGAGACCTCCCCCCCAGAACAAATCATTTAGAAAACCAGTTTTGCTATTCTAATTTTGTTGAGGAGGGGAGTGGAGTGGGTGTGTGGCTGACAGCATTTGGGCTGCCGTCAAGCAGTGCTCAGGTTCTTCTCCCAGCTTCACATCCTGGGGTTACCCAGTGGTGCTCAGGGAACTATATCATGCTCGGGATCAAACTTGTACCCCCCAGCATTGCCAAGCACGTACTCTCGCCCATTGAGCTCAGTTTCTGGCCCTATTCAAAATTTAAAGTAAACTGTGATTGTAGTTACTGTCTGGAACACGTATGAGTATTTCATATTAATTGTCCTCTTCACGTCATTATACTCTTTCCCATCAGAATACTTTAGTATTAATTATTGAGGAAGGAGTTTGAGTTCTAGTATTGACTTATCATACTAGGAAGGGTAGTAGTTGCTAAGGATTCCATTTCATGATGGACGAGTATCAATAAAAATAGTATACTTTTTTTTCTTTCTGCTAGGCTGGGTTTCAGGCCCAGGACATGTCTTTACTGTCAAGCTTCTTCCCCACCGCCAAACAGTATACTTTTTAGGGAACAATATTATCAGATTATGGAATGTAAAGTTCAAATATAACATAGTAGATCATTCTTGGAAATTCTGTACTGCTGGTACCAGAGTGATAATACAGTAGGCCTACCGAGGTTTGATCCCTGGCATTCCATATGGTTCCCTGAGCCCGCCAAGAGTGATTCCTGAGTATAGAGCCCACAATAATTCTTGAGCACTATAGGGTATAGCCAAAAAAATTAATTAATTAGAAAAAAAATTCTGTACTCCTCAAGACTATGCTTAGCATTCTCCCAAGAGAGTTTGTCTGAAAAGCTTTAGTAGAGTCTATTGCAATTGTAAGGAAGTATACAGAAATAGTTGTTTACATAATTAATGTACATGTGCTTATAAATAATAAGTACTGGAAGTATGTTGAAACTGATGATAGAAGATAATCTATAGTATATTATATATTGATCACAAACTACTTTTTTTTTTTTTTTTTTGGGCGTCACACCTAGCAATGCTCAGGGGTTTCTCCTGGCTCTGCACTCAGGAATTACTTCTAGTGGTGCTTGGGGAACCACATGGGATGCTGGGGATTGAACCCTCGCCAGCACAGGCGCCACATGTAAGGCAAATGCTCTACCCACTGGGATATCGCTCCAGCCCCACAAACTACTTTTTTCTAATTTTTAAGTCAGTGCTTTTTTTAAGAGATTGCATGGCTAAATACTATTTTTTTTTAAACTTATTTAAGTTTTGGGCCATACCTAGTGGTTCTCAGGACTTACTCCGAGCTCTTCACTCAAGGATCACTTCCAGTGAGCTTCTGGGGGCCATTGAACCTGGGTGGTGGGCACTGTAATCCTCTGTACTGTCTCTCCACGCCCCCTCTATTTCTTCGTGAGGGTGTGGGCACACCTGGTAGTGCTCAGATCTTACTCCTGGCTCTACACTCAAGGATCACTTCTGGTAGGCACATGGGACCATATATGGTGCCAGGGATTAAACCACAGTTGGCCACTTGCAAGGCAAGTGCTCTACCCACTGTACTATCTTCCTGGCCCATGCCCACCCCACGTTTTTTTAAAAAAGTAATCTTTTTTAAATTAGTATGTTATATATGTTTATATATAGTTTTATATAGTATGTTTTTGTCGCGGACGCCGCGGGTCCCCGACTCCAACATGTTTTTATAACACATTTTGGTTGATACTAAGTATTTTTAAGTTTTGTCAATATGTTCCATGTAGCTTTGTATAAAATTAGATCCTCTGACTTTGTGATAACATCAAAGACATGCCTGAAAGGTACTTAACTCTTTTTTAAGATGGGGGAATCCTCTTGGGGAAGCCAATATAAGAGGTTATTTGAAAGACATCAAACATAGACTTGTCTGGACTTTCCAAGTTTTAAAGTACATACAGGAATCAAACTTGACTCATCAGTTAATAAAGAAAAAGTTCTGTGTGGTAGTACTTGAGATATGTTAATCATCACATAGATATCTGCAGTGTGCCCGTGGGTCTTGGATGAATGTGTACATTGCATTTCTTTTCTCATTTGGCCAAAAGCATAATAAAACAATAGCAAATGCAGTCCATGTAGCACATAGTGATTTTGTTCCTCACAAGAATATGATGAGCTGTATGCATTTCTTTCAAAATTTGGAAAGATAAATGAAGTCTCGTTTGTTGACAGAACTTTGCAAACTTACTGTTTTTGTTTTGCTTTTTTGGCGCTCGTCTGGTGATGCTCAGTGCTTACTCCTGGCTCTGCACTTAGTTATTAAAAATTTGGATTTATTTGTTACTGAGGTACCCCCAACTCCCCTTCATGGAGCAGGGAGCTCCCAATTAGTGCCATAGGGACCCACAGACCACGCCTGAAGGTACTCAGCTAGTTGATATAACTTTTAGTCCCAGATTGCTGGGAGCAACCTGGGCTATACCTGGCAGTTCTAGAGACTATATGATACCAGGATTGAACTTGGGGCCTCTCAGGCCAGACGTACTCCAGCCCTTTGAGCTATCTCCACTGTGCTGTGATTTGGACTTTTGTGAGTTTTTTTTTTTGAGGGCCACACCTGCTGGTACCTAGAGGCTGCTCCTTGCTGTCTGCTTGACAGGTGGCTACTGGCAGTACTCAAGGGTCCATGCACTGCTGGATATGAAACCCCAGCCTCCTGCGTGAAAGTATGTGATCAGCCCGTTGATCTTTTCCTGGCCTGTGGCCCGAGTTTTATATCTCTTATCTGCTGGTAAATTGTATCCTTTCATGACTATACATTTTGTGTATTAAGTTACTTTTGTGGCAGTTTACTAGTATTAGGCTTAAACACAAATTATCACTGATCAATTCACTTCATTTGATCACTTGAATCCGTTATTCATCGATTTGCTCGAGCAGGCACCAGTAACATTTCCATTGGACCCTATCACGTGCCAATGTAGCTCAATGGCATCTGGTTGATTCAGGAATATGAAGAGCCTCAAACCTTTCCTTCAGGGTCTTGACAAGGAAGTCTGACCATCTTGTAGGTGGGCGGCCATGTGATCTTTTGACATCCCGTGGGATCCAGTCGGTAACAGCTCTAGTCCAGCGGTTGTCTCCAAATCGCATTACATGTCCAGCCCATCTGATTTTTGATGCCTTGGCAAGCGAGACAGCATCCCTGATTCTGGAATAGCGATGGAGGTCAGAACTCCAGATTCCCTTCTCTCAATTGAGTGAGGCGTGATATTCCAAGCATAGCTCTTTTGATTCCTCTCTGGGAGACCCGAATAGCATTCTCATCCTGCTTTCGTAGGGCCCAGGTCTCTGAGGCATATGTTAATGCAGGGAGAACGGTGGAGTCAAAGAGAAGTGCCCGGAGCCGGGGAGGTCCTCTTTGTCCTTTTAGCTATTTCTTCAGTGCCTTTGAAGGCATTCCATGCCGCTCTCTTCCTCCTGCACAGCTCAGGTTTTAGGTCATTCATCATGTTGATTTCTTGACCTAGGTACACATAACTGCTGCATTCAGAGATGTTTGTTCCATTGAGAGTGAATGGGGCCTCTGGAACTAGTTCATTTTTCATAAATATAGTTTTCTTTAGATTCAGCTGTAGACCTATCTTTCCACATTCTCGGTCAAAGTCAGCCAGCATTTGTGCCGCTTGGCTAATGTTTGGTGTTATTAGAACGATGTCATCAGCGAAGCAGAGGTGGTGTAGTTGCCGACCATCTATCTTCACTCCCATTCCTTCCCATTCTAATTGTCACATGATGTTCTCGAGGGTGGCGCTGAAGAATTTTGGTGAAATGGTATCAGCCTGCCGAACCCCTCTTTTGACATTAATGAGCACTTCTTTGTAGAATGGTGAGATCCTGGTGGTGAATCCGTAATACAGCTCACGAAGGATCTTGATGTATTGGGTTTGAACACCCTGTTTGGCTAGGGCTTCGATGACTGCTTCAGTCTTCTCAGAATCAAAGGCTTTCTGTAAATCAATGAACGTGAGACAGAGCGGCATCTTGAACTCCCTACAAACCTCAATGAGCTTGGTTACCGTGTGGATATGGTCGATTGTGCTGAATCCTTTCCGGAAGCCTGCTTGCTCGCATGGTTGTCCTTCATCTAGTGTTCTGCTAATCCTGTTCAGGATGACTCGTGAAAACAGCTTGTAGATGACGAACAACAGGCAGATGGGGCGATAGTTGCCGATGTCGTGAGTGTCTCCCTTCTTGAACAGTAAAACTGTCCTGCTGGTTTTCCACTGGGAGGGTACCTTGCATTCAGACAGGTAGCGTGTGAAGAGCCGAGCTAGTGTATTGATGAGTACTGAAGGCAGATTCTTCAGGTGTTCGGGTCTGACTTTGTCTGGGCCTGGTGCTGTTCCCTTCTTTACCAACGAGATGGCATGTCGGATTTCAGAAGGGAGAACGTTGGGAATGATATATCCATCCTGTGGAATTTGGTATGTGGGCAGGTGGATGTGGCTATCAAAGAGATTTGAGTAGAAGTCATGGATAATCTTCTCCATTGCCTTTCTGGAAGATGTGATAGATCCATCAGGGCGTCGGAGGGCAGCCATCTTGGTCTTATAGTTGGCGAAGGACAGGCGGGCGGTCGCGAATGCTTTTCCCTGGCTTCTGCTGCATCTTCCAGTATTTCTGCTCTTCTGTCTTTGAGGTCTTCTTTTATTGCTTCTCTGCACCGTTTAGCAAGCTTGGACGTAGCATTTGGTCTCCTGAGGCTCGCGCCTTGCCACGTTGGTGAATGAGCTCGAGAGTTTCTGAAGACAAAGCGTCCTTTTGTGTCTTTCTCTCTCTCGGCATTCTTCGCACAATCATGGAGGTGCTGAACCAGCCGGTTGTATTCTTCATCGATGTTGTCAATGGTGGTATCTTCCCATGTTGCTGCAATGGTGCCAAAGAGTTCCTAGTTGGTGGTCGTTCTGGGAGTTCTCTTCTTAAACTTTGCAGCCTTTTCTCCCCATTGCGGGAAGTAGAATTTTGCATGAAGGAGACGGTGGTCCCATCCTGTTTGGAATTTGGGGATTCCAATATATTATCACTGATAATATATTATCTGCTTTTTATTATCTATGTTTTTAACATAGAATTTTGAGATATTTCATGTCTTTAAATTTAAAAAATAATGATTATGTGAATATATTTTTTCTGTCTTTTAAGATTTCTTTATTATCAGCATTAAAAACAGATAATCTGATAAAATTTAGTATGTTTTCAGTATGTTGTCACTTTAATAATCTTTTGTCTGTGCCAGGGTCTGCCATTAATATCTCTTGTAATAATATTTTCTACCTGGTAAATATGGCAGTCATTTTTGTGAAACTATGGGCAGATTTTCAATTGGGACTCCCTTTGAAGAAATGACAAGGTATGAAGTCTCTAATCTGATAGGATAAATACTTACTGATTACTTACTGATTCAGTTTTTTATTGGCTCTTTTTCTTTTGCTTTTTGGGTCACACCCAGCAATGCTCAGGGGTTCCTCCTGGCTCTGCACTCAGGAATTACTCCTGGCGGTGCTCGGGGAACCATATGGTATGCTGGGATCAAACCCAGGTCGGCTATGTGCAAGGCAAATGCCCTATCGCTATGTGCAAGGCAAATGCCCTATCGCTCCGACCCACCCCAAAAGTTCATTTTTTGTTTTGTTTGTTTTTGGGCCACCCAGTGGTGCTCAGGTCTGACTCCTGGCTCACTCCTGATGTAGCTCAGGGAACCATATCAGGTGTCGAGGATCAAAGCCAGCTCAGGTACATGCAAAGCAAGTATCCTGCCTGCCTCTCCAGCCCCTCATTTTCTTATTTTTAATTTAAATCTAATTCATTCATTTAATTATGGCTTTTAGTATCACACCTAGAGGTGCTCAGGGTGTTTTCCTGATAGTACATAGGGAACATTTGTGGTACTGGGCCTTGAAAAAGGTCGAGCTGTGTGCAAAAGCAAAGACTGTAACTCCTGTACTAGCTTGCTAGCCCTCCCACCCCATTTTATTAGTTATTTTATCAAAACTTCCAAAATGCAGGGCCGAGGGTGGTAGTTCAAAGGGGCTGAGCACATGCGTTACTCTTGGGAAGCCCATATTGTTACTGGTACACCATGGCCCCCTGTGCATTACCAGGAGGCACCGAGCAGAGCCACTTCTGAGCACTACCAGATGTGGCCCAAACAAAACGAAATAAAGAAACCCCAAATGGGACTGGAGCAACAGCA
>JAJIBD010011943.1:0-32689 GCA_021461705.1 Cryptotis parvus
TATATATATATATATATATATATATCACCCAAAACTTCAGCCATGAAGACACAAGAAAATACATTAAATACATTATTTCCATCAAAGGATGGTGGAGTCAATGGTAATTTTTCTTCTTTGTTTAAGAAAGACTTATTATTTCCTACCTTTGCGTAATTAGAAGATGCTGCATGGATTTCATCTGATTTTCTTTTTCCTCTCTGAAAACTGCCTAGGAATTAAAAGCAACCATGGAAAGATTTTTTTCCCCAAGTAAATGTTTGGGAGACAGTTGTACCTGAACATTTGCTCCTTTGAACACAGTAATTAAGAAATGCAGATAGCCATGCTGATAGACTTCAAATGTTCATCTAGAATATCTTATTTAGTTCTGTGTGATTGTGCGTTTCCCACAAACTGTATGCTTCTGAATATGAGTCTATTGCACTCAGTGTTCCTCTAGCATTTCCCTCACCTACACTATTTCCCAGCCTTCAGACTTAGCGGTGAAAAACCATATGCAAAGTTGACTGTTCTGTGTGTGTGTGTGTGTGTGTGTTTGTCATCTATAAGGGCATGTTTGCCTGTTTTTACTAAGAACTTAGGCCTATCAAGGCTGTTCTTGGGATTCAATTATTTGTTTCATTCTATTTGTTCACATTCTAGAAACACACAGGAAGAGAAATTTGACATGGTTGCCAAATGTTCTTTGAGTTTCTACATTAGTCTCTGCTGTCGAATACTTAATTGGTCATAATCAAATAAATGGCCCAAGTTTGGATACTACCCAATAGAAGAAAGTGTTGCAGGGACGTGCCATCTGTGGACTATGGAGAGGCCCTGAGCGAAGAATGTGTCATAAATTTGCTCTCTGCCCGACTGCACAGAGAAATGGGCCCAAGCGTCCATGTGGCAAGACCCCAATATTTTGTCCCCTCATGCAGCTCAAGGGAATTCCAGCAGGTTCTGGGAAGCCATAGCACCCTGGGAACTGTTTTCTAAAAAAAATAGGGCAGCTTCATAGTCTTCAGAAAGCTCTTACTGGAGAAGCTTTTCCAATTTCCCCTTGAGATAGATAGATACATAAATAGATAGAGAGAAAGAAAGAGAGAGAGAGAGAGAGAGAGAGAGAGCAGTCCTCACCTGCCAGAAGAATTGGGGAAACGAGTTTAGTTTCAGAAAGTTTGAGTAGAGGCTTGCCAAGAAAGTTGGCAGTATAACTCTGTCCTCAGATGCCCAATGGGTAGAGGGTGGGGCCTGGAAAAAAATTTACACATAATAATTTTCCATCAGTCATCATCTAAGTATAGTTCTCACAGTCAGTCCATTTGGATTGGGTCATTGCAGAAGTGATTGGAATGCCATCTGCCTGTCCTGATTAACTTAGTTCTTGTGAAGCCAATCAGCAGCAAAAGAAACTAATCTTTCAGAGACCAGTTATTTGGCCTAAATTTATGACTGGATCAATGTCTGAAGGTCACTTTAGTAAATCTTGGAAATGGAATACAAAGTCAGGATTCTAGTTCTACAAACAATTAAAGTAATTCTGGAAATTCTCCAGATAGTATAGGAAGTAACAATATACTCATCCATCTATCCTTTGTTCATGAAAAATGAACTAGTTCCAGATGCTCCATTCACTCTCAATGGAAAAAACATCTCTGAATACAGCAGTTATGTGTATCTAGTTCGAGAACTCAACATGATGAATGACCTAGCACCTGAGCTGCACAGGAGGAAGAGAGTAGTGTGGAACGCCTCCAAGAGCATCGAAGAAATAGCTGAAAGAACAAAGAATCTCCAGCTCGAGCACATCTCTTCGACTCCACCATTCTCCCTGCATTAACATATGCCTCAGAGATCTGGGCCCTACAAAAGCAGGATGAGAATGCTATTCGGTCTCCCAAAGAGGGATCGAAAGAGCTATGCTTAGAATATCATGCCCACTCAAGTAGAGAGAAGGAATCCAGAGATCCGACTCTGTCGACGATCCAGAGTCAGGGACGCTGTCTCGTTTGCCAAGGCGTCGAAAATAAGATGGGCTGGACATGTAATGCAATTTGGAAATGACTGCTGGACTAGACCATTAGTGACTGGATTCCACGGGATATCAAAAGATTACTTGGCTGCCCACCTACAAGATGGTCAGACTTCTTTGTCAAGACCCTGAACAAACGGTTTGAGGCTCTTCATATTCCTGAAGCAAGCAAATGCCATTGGGCTATACTGGCATGTGGTAGGATCAAATGGAAATGTTACTGGCACCCGCTCAAGCAAATCCACGAATAATGGGATATCAAGTAATCAAGTGATCTATCCTTCGTCTGGGGTTGCTTTTCCTGGCCAGGGTCTTTGCACGTCATTTTCCTGGTGATGCTCAACTAGGCTTTCGAGGCCTTCAGTGGGCTCACACACTTGTCTGCAGAGCAGCGGGAACTGCCTTGGGCTCAGTGGGTTAATAAACAGCATATTTAAGACCAATATAGCGGAGTAGCGAGGAGAAGAGAAAAACAGATGGTAAAAAATAAACTTTTCTTCTTGTTTTTCTTATTTTTTGGGGGTGTTTGGTTTTGCTTTGGTTTTTAGCTTTGGGGCCACAGTTGGTGGTACTTAGAGCTTACTCCTGACTCTGCACACAGGAGTTACTCCTGGTGGTGCCCAGGGATCATATGGGATGCCGGGAATCAAAACTTGGGTTGGCCTCATGCTAGGCAAACTCCCTACCTGCTGTACTATCTCTTTGGCCCTAACAAACTTTGTAAAAATTAGATTTCTTACAGATACTAAATGCTTGAAATTTTTTCCTTTTTTTTTTTTTTTTTGTTACTTGTCCATACCCAGGGATCTGCCACGTGCGCCCCTGGATAGTTGATGGTCTGACATAGAAAAAGACTGGGCCCCCTGGAATGAACCCAGAGCCACAGCAGAGCCTGGCAAGCAACCTGTGGTTTATTTGATATGCCAAAAACAGTAACAATAATGGACCTCATTCCCAACGAATGGAAACGTTACTGGCACCCACTCTCAAGCAAATCGATGAGCAACGGGAATACAAGTGACAAGTGACAAGTAGCTACTGGGCTATAATAAAACATATATATCTGTATATATATGTTTTATGCATATATACAAACATATGTATATATACAAACATCTCTTTTCATACATATAAACATATATTTTATTGAATCACTGTGAGATAGATTACAAAACTAATTTTGATTGGGTTTCAGTCATACAGTGTCCCAACACCCATCTCTCCACCAGTGCACATTTCCCAACACAGTGTTTCCAGTTTCCCTTGCCACCAACTGTCTCTATGGCAGCACTTCTCTCTCTCTCTCCTTTCCACATTGACATTTGCAATACCAACACCTATATCCCTTTACCTACTTTCAATACTCAGTTCTAGTCTAACATTACTATTTCCAGTTAATATTATCAAACTGGTCCCTTCTCTACCTTAAGTACCCTCCACTGAGGGGCCGGAGCGATAGCCCAGCGGGTAGGGAGTTTGCCTTGCAAGTGGCCGGCCCATGCCGGCCCGGGTTCGATCCCCGGCATCCCATATGGTCCCCGAGCACCACCAGGAGTGATTCCTGAGTACAGAGCCAGGAGGAACCCTGAGCATTGTCGGGTGTGACCCAAAAAAACAAAAAAAAAAAAAAAAAAAAAGTACCCTCCACTGTTTTTGTTCTTTTAAGTGTCATTCTCTAGAACTGCAGCAATAGTACCGCAGGTAGGGTGCTTGCCTTGCATGCCTTGACCTGGATTCAATCCCTGGCAATAAACATATTGTCCCCCTGAGTTTATCAGGGGTGATCACTGAGCACGAAGTCAGGAGTAAACTTTGAGCACTACCGGATGTGGCCCACACACAAAAATATCTGTCCCAATATCAGATAGCATAATGATCCTAGTTGGAGACAATTGTGCTTTGTTTCTCAGAGTATGACACATATACCAGCGTTATGTGGGAAGAACAGGAGGTCTGGCCCAGACCAGTTGACTTACACTTCCTGGGTGGGGACGGCAGCTAGAATATGTGCTCTCGAAGCCCCTTCCTGGGGAGCCGGACACCTTCTCACACTGGAGTCAACCAGAGTTCACATAAACGTCAGACATAAACGCCCAACAGTGAACAGGAATCTGTATGGTTCCAAGTTTCCCAGAGTATGCCACCATCCGAACAGGCAGTTCTTTAAAAATCTCACAGTGGTATAATAAAAGATTAAAAAAATTAAAAAGTTACAAGGAAAGGTCTTTAAATCTGCACACAGGCAAGGCAGTGCTTTCAAATGTGCTTTAACATAGGTCTATGAGACCAACGTCAAGTGTAGGTATGCAGAGAGAACGCTGAGAGCCAGGCTCTCTTCACAGAGAGGCACTGACCCACGGACCTGCAGCAGAATAAGATGATCTCCTTTAAAGGACAAGGCACAGCTGGGGAGATAGTACAGAGGGAAAGGCACTTGCCTTGCATGTGGCCGACCTGGGTTCGATTCTCGGAGCCACAAATGGTTCTCTGAGCACCACCAGGAGTGATTCCTGAGCATAGAACCAAGAGCAAGTGACTGTGTTGACCTAAGCACAGCCAGGTGTGGCCCACTCCTCCCAAACCTCCCCCAAAAAGGAAAAGCAAAAGGAACTGTAGTCCTGGGAAAAGCCACCTGAGGTCACCTAAGGGGCACGGATCATGTGACACATCTCTCAGCAGTCTGCCCTCACTCCCAACAGCGCAGGAATTCTATCAATCCAGCATCATTTTCATAGTAAAGAAACGAAAAAAAGTCCCTGCAACTCAGTCTCCCTTGTGGGCGTACCTGGACGATGGCAGCTAGAAACAAGCTATTGCCCTCCTGTCCTCAGCACAAACCCCAAAGCAGAGCAATTCTGAGTGCAGCTGAATTGTGCCAGCCTGTGGATCCCGAGAAACCGGAAGGGGAGCTATCCAAGATGAAATAATTAATGATTTTGGAGCAGCCAAGGTCCGCAGATGTCGCGAAACCTGCTGTTTGTGTACTTCTTCCCTGTGCTACAACACCGTCTGCGCTCCAACACAAACAGAATCAATGAATAGACTCGATGTTGCCGCTGATAGCCAGCTGTGACTCAGCCCCATTGTTTCCACTGCTAATGCCCGATAAGGACCAAGATGCAGAGTTCACCGAAAATCTGTGCAGCAAGCGTTATAAATACCGAGCATCACCGAAGCTGCCTTATTTAATTCTTCTGATAGTTTTCTTCTCAATAAACTTTGTGATTGTCAGTCGGAACATAAATGACAAGCACGCAAATGATCGATAATGAATCAGTTGTTGCCAAGTTGAGGAAAACAGTTGAGCGGGCCTGGAGAAATATCACAGGGATTCAGGAGCTTGCCTGGTTCTTGACCAACATCATTTCAGTGACCAGTGCACTGCCAAGGGTGATGCCGGAGCACTGAGCCAGGAGTAAGCCCCCACATGGCCCAACTCCACCTGAAATTTAATAAATAACTGATTTACAAGAAAGGAGTTTCACAGATGTCTTACTATAGAAAGTCTCCCAAACAAGTAAATACGTGCAAAAACGTCAGTGGTAGTGAAGAAGCACATGAAACCCAATGACGATCTCATTACACTCCAAGAGGCAGACTGAGATGAAAGGACAGTGTTGGTGAAGACCCAGAGAGGCTGGGGCCGTCTGCTATTAACACAGAGCGTATTCAGCCTACAGCTGTGGGAAGCAGGAGCCTAAGACTCCGACCCAGCAGGACGCTGCTTCCTCTAGAGAGTCCTTCTCTCCCCGCTCCTGGTGGCCTCAGCGGGCCTTGACTCTCGGCTACATCTTCTCCATTGTCATATTCTCTTTCCTCCATGTGTTTCTTTAAACTCCTCCAGTCTCTCTCATATAAAAGATACACCTGGTGATGCACTAGTGGGTAGGGCGCTTGCCTTGCAAGAGGCCAACTTTGGTTTGATCCCTGCCACTCTATATGTTCCCCAGAGCCCTGCCAGGAATGACCCCTGAGCCAGAGCTAGGAGTAAGTTCTGAGCACCTCTGGAAGGGGAATCCCCTCACCGAAGGAAGGAAGGAAGGAAGGAAGGAAGGAAGGAAGGAAGGAAGGAAGGAGGGAGGGAGGGAGGGAGGGAGGGAGGGAGGGGGGAAGGAAGGAAGAAGGAAGGGAGGAAGGAAGGAAGGAAGGAGGGAGGGAGGGAGGGGAAGGAAGGAAGGAAGGAAGGAAGGAAGGAAGGAAGGAAGGAAGGAAGGAAGGAAGGGAAGGAAGGAAGGAAGGAAGGAAGGAGAGAGGGAGGGAGGGAGGGAAGGAAGGAAGAAGGAAGGGAGGAAAGAAGGAAGGAAGGAAGGAAGGAAGGAGGGAGGGAGGGAGGGAAGGAAGGAAGAAGGAAGGGAGGAAAGAAGGAAGGAAGGAAGGAAGGAAGGAGGGAAGGAGGGAGGGAGGGAGGGAAGGAAGGAAGAAGGAAGGGAGGAAGGAAGGAAGGAAGGAAGGAAGGAGGGAAGGAAGGAGGGAGGGAGGGACAGAAGGAAGGAAGAAGGAAGGGAGGAAGGAAGGAAGGAAGGAGGGAGGGAAGGAAAGAAGAAGGAAGGAAGGAAGGAGGGAGGGAGGGAAGGAAAGAAGGAAGGAGGGAAGGAAGGAAAAAGGAAGGAAGGAAGGAAGGAGGGAGGAGGGAGGGAAGGAAGGAAGAAGGAAGGGAGGAAGGAAGGGAAGGAAGGAAGGAAGGAAGGAGGGAGGGAGGGAGGGAGGGAGGGAAGGAAGGAAGAAGGAAGGGAGGAAGGAAGGAAGGAAGGAAGGAAGGAAGGAAGGAAGGAGGGAGGGAGGGAGGAAGGAAGGAAGAAGGAAGGGAGGAAGGAAGGAAGGAAGGAAGGAGAGAGGGAGGGAGGGAGGAAGGAAGGAAGAAGGAAGGGAGGAAAGAAGGAAGGAAGGAAGGAAGGAAGGAGGGAAGGAGGGAGGGAGGGAAGGAAGGAAGAAGGAAGGGAGGAAAGAAGGAAGGAAGGAAGGAGGGAAGGAGGAGGAGGGAAGGAAGGAAGAAGGAGGGAGGAAGGAAGGAAGGAAGGAAGGAAGGAAGGAAGGAGGAAGGAAGGAAGGAGGGAGGGAGGGACAGAAGGAAGGAAGAAGGAAGGAGGAAGGAAGGAAGGAAGGAAGGAAGGAGGGAGGGAAGGAAAGAAAGAAGGAAGGAAGGAAGGAAGGAAGGAAGGAGGGAGGGAGGGAAGGAAAGAAGGAAGGAGGGAAGGAAGGAAAAAGGAAGGAAGGAAGGAAGGAGGGAGGGAAGGAAGGAAGAAGGAAGGGAGGAAGGAAGGAAGGAAGGAAGGAAGGAGGGAGGAAGGAAGGAAGAAGGAGGGAGGAAGGAAGGAAGGAAGGAGGGAGGGAGGGAGGGAAGGAAGGAAGAAGGAAGGGAGGAAGGAAGGAAGGAAGGAAGGAAGGAAGGAAGGAAGGAAGGAGGGAGGGAGGGAGGAAGGAGGGAGGGAGGGAAGGAAAGAAGGAAGGAGGGAAGGAAGGAAAAAAGGAAGGAAGGAAGGAAGGAAGGAGGGAAGGAGGGAGGGAGGGAAGGAAGGAAGAAGGAAGGAGGAGAGGAAGGAAGGAAGGAAGGAAGGAAGGAAGGAAGGAAGGAAGGAAGGAAGGAAGGAAGGAGGGAAGGAGGGAGGGAAGGAAGGAAGAAGGAAGGAAGGAAGAAAGGAAGGAAGGAAGGAAGGAAGGAAGGAGGGAGGGAGGGGAGGAAGGAAGGAAGAAGGAAGGGAGGAAGGAAGGAAGGAAGGAAAAGGAAATTGTCTTCCTTAAAATCCTGATGTAATAAATTTCAGGCTTAAAGACAGTTGGGGGAAGAGAAGAAGAAGACTGGATCATGAAACTACAGTGGCAGAAGCTTGAAACAATGGTGGAGAGTTTGGTGCCGTCTTCCACAACTCAAATCAGGTTTTCATCAAGGGGGACAGGAAGATGAGAAAGGGAAGTAACGGGGGCAGCAGGGGCCACAGACTCGGCTAATGAAATATATCTGCAATATATCCAAAGCACAGACTCAGCAACACTGAAAAAACATGAGCTCTGAAATGTGTCCATCAAGGTGAGGGGTAAGGGGTCAGGGGTGAGGGGTGAGGGGTAAGGGTGTGGTGGGGGGGTGAGGGGTAAGGGGTGAGGGGCAAGGATGGGAGCATGGGAACACTGGTGGGGGAGTTGACACTGGTGGTGGGATTGGTGTCCACAGATTGTTGTATGCCTAAAACTCAACTATCAATCACTGTAAATCATGGTTCTTTAAATTTAAAGCTTTAAATAAAATAAATAAGCATTTATTGCAACTTTTTAAATAAAGTAAGATTAATTTGAAAATGATTGGTTCTAATTTGTGAATTCTTCATAATTCGCTCTAGAAACCCACTCTGCCACATTAGCAGAGTGGACAGTCAATGTGGTTGGCTTGTGGATGTCTATTTCTGACATAAAATGGACTTGACTCTCGCGTTTCCCTCATCTCTGCCCTGACATCATCATACTGTGGTTGGTTTCGGCCTCGGGTCAGGCCCGTTACTGAGTCAATCACTAGAATCAGGACATGGACGACTCCGATGGTTTGCAACAGTGGTGTCCGACGGTTCACCCAGCAGAAACTGCTAGAGCAGGGACCGAGCGTAGTACAGCAGGTAGAGGGCGTTTGCTTTGCACGCAGCCACCCAGGTTCTATCCTCTGCTTCCCATAGGGTCCACCAACACCACAAGGACTTACTCATGACGAGTGTAGAACCAGGAGTAACTAACCACCGAGCCCCGCCGCATGTACCTCCAAACAAAACGAGAGTTGTTAGGGCAGTGCTTGGGCCCAAAAAGCGTTGCCAAGTGGGTGCAGAGGTGGCACCCGCCAGCAGAGCCGCTAACAAGAGACTACTGCTGCTACTGGGGGGGAAGAGGTGGGGGAGAGGCCGCCATGGGCCCTCGCAGCACAGTCATGGCGCTGCCACCGCGGTCCATGATCAGGCTGAGGTTCCTGAAGGAGCTTCCCCTGCATCGAAAACTTTTTATTTGCGGCCAAACCCAGGATCATATGAGTTCTCCAGGATCGAACCTGGGTCCGCCCAGCGCAAGACGAGCACCTTAACCCCTGTGCACTCTCCTAGCCCTGGCAATCCGTTTGTTAGACTGCCTTGCTTCTCTGGGGGTCCCGGTCCTCACAGTCCCAAGACTTGCTGGGTAGCTGTGTCTTCAAGGAAGGTGTGGCAGGAGCCGGCATCCCGATCACCCCAACAGTCCTTGGTGGCCTTTGCTCACTGAGTAGGAAGTCCAACTTTGGTGGGTCCAGGAGGCCTCTGCAGGAGGCGAAAACGTGAGGCTCTCCCCGCTTGCTTCCCTTGCAAGTTACCAGTAGTTGTGTACGCGCACGCACACACACACACACACACACACACACACACAGACACACCAGTGCACAAGTGACCACACTGAGCCGGACCAGATGAGAACTCGCACCATCCCTCACACCACTGAGAGCACAGGGGACTTCTTCAAACTACATCCAAGCCCGCCTTGCCTAGTCGACTGGCGCCTTCTTTCCTCTCCTGTGAACACAGAATGAACAAAGCGCTAACGCCCACCCACCCCCTTCTTGCTTCCAAACGCCCCCAAGTGCCCATCACCGTGGTCCAAGTGTATCCACGCAGCCCTGGCGGGAGCCCCAAGAAGCTGCGTCCCACTGCTGCACTGCAGCACCCTGGGGGGTGCCCGAGAAAAGGGGCGCGGCCCGCACGCAGTCCTGGACGTCCCCGTGGGAACGCCAGGCAGCGCTGTCCCCGGGGGGCCCGCGCCTCGCCCCGCCGCACCCCGCCCCGGGGCCCCTGAGCCTCGGCGTGTGATCGCGTTCCAGGGAGCAGGCGGGCTCCGGCGCGGCGCAGCGCGGGCGCCTGTGATGTGGGTCCAGGGAGCGCGCGCGGAACGTCCCGGGGCGCCCGCCTGTGATCGGCCGCCAAGCCGAGCCCCCGGGGACGAAAGCATCGGGCCGACTCGGACCCGCGGCCTTGGGCGACCTGGAGGGCCCCTCTCCCCTGCATACCCCTCTCGCCTGCGCCCAGCGGGCCCCCCCCACCCAGGCCCTTTGAGCCCGTAAAGCCCCACTCGCCCCTGATCCCACCCGCACCCCAGCCCTCGAGGTGGCGGTGCTTGTCCCGGCTTGGAGGAGAGGAACACCGCGGGGCGGGGATGGCGCGTGCTGTGCTGCGTGCGGCCGGGTAGTGGCCAGGTAGTGGCCGGTAGTGGCCGGTAGTGGCCGGTAGTGGCTCCTCCCAGTCCGCGCTGGTGCGAACAGGTGTGAATAGCCCAGCGGGCCGGGCGCGTTTCTCCCCGACAGGGCTCCGGGTGTCATTTCAAAGAGCAGACAAAAAGCCGCGTCTGCGCCGAGGGGGGAGCAGAGCCACCTGTCCAAATAAGTCGGGCAAATAGTGGGGGGTGGGGGGCGCCCGGGAGAGAAGAAAAGGCGGCCAGCCCCGTGCAAATACTTGAACACACGTCGCGGGGGATTAAGCCGCGGCCTGGTGGCGCGCAGGGAGGGGCGGGAGCGGCTGCGCATTTGTCTTACAAACGGGCCCAGGTTATTTTTAGCAGCCTTTAGCAGTCTTTAGATGGCGAGATAGCAGCTTTCAGAGGCTTGTCAAAAGAAAAAAAGGAAAGAAAAAATTTTTAAAAATTTTAAAAAGACGAAGCGGGAGAAAACTCCAGCCAACTGGAAGCCCGGCAACGGTGGTGTTAGGAACCCGGATTCCAGCAAGGCGGGGGAGGGGGGGGGGGGGGGTGGGAAACTGCTCTTGGGGGCCCAGCATCAGCCAGTCCAGGCCGCGGGTCTGGGGCGCGCACACACGCGCACACACACACACACGCACGCACACTCAGGCCTGCTCTCAGCGGCCTTCCTTTTCTCTCTCTTTTAGATGTTATTTTACATTTGTTTTGTGGCGTAAGAGAAAAGCGGGGAAGGAGTGGCGGGAAGAGCCGCCAAGAGAAACTTGACTTGGGAGAGTGGGTGGGAGATCAAAGGGAGGCGGAGGCAGAGCTGGGGGCCAGGGTGGGGTGGGGGGCGGGGGACGCAGCAATGTGGGAACTGCGCCCCGTGGACGCGATGGAGAAAGGAAGGGCCAGACCCCTGGGTCAGCCATCCAGGCCCGGAGGACTCCCACGCCCCCCCCCTTCCCGCCAGCGGGCACGGGTGAATCTGGGAAGAGGCAGAAGCCCACCGGGCGCCTTTGCTTCCCGCCAGGTGCCACGGGCAGCCCACACCCCACCCTGCCCTCTCACCTGGCGCATGTTAACAAGAGTCTGCATGTTAACCGGATTCCCGGTGGATTATCTGTGCCCACGGATGATCCGTCAGCTCCTGGTCTAGACCCCATGGGCATTCCCAGATCCCAGAATGAATCTCGGTCTCCTCTTGAGAACCTGCTTGGGGCTGTCTGTGCGAGGGGACGCCCCCAGGGCATGTGGCTTGCTGGGTGGGAAAGATGCCGGAGCTGGAGGGGGTCAGCTGAGAGGCTCCTGCTGATGAGGAGGGGGTAGGGGGGTTTGGGGGGGCGTGGAGGAGTCCAGAGCCTGCTATCCTCCGGCTCCATAATTCAGCCCAGACCTGAGAACCCAGGAACTGCGCCAGGGCCGTGGCTGGGAACAGAACACTTGCCTTGCCCTGAAGGTCCTGGGTTCCATGCCCGCACCGCTGGTTTTCTGGGTACTGCTGGGAGCAAATCCCGGAAGCACCAAGCCGGAAGCCGGAAGTGGCAGCTGAGTGCTACCAAACAGGCCCCCAAGCAAAGCACAAGAAGGTTTTTAAATATGAATCAGGCCTGCTTGGCGGTTGTTAAGTTAGGTGCATACATGTTTTGTTGAGCTCGCTGCTAGTTGGTTTACTGCTTTGTCTTTTTATACCCATGATACGGGACCCAGTACCCCATTTGTGATTGGCCCTGAGCGGAACGATATTAGGGATGGGGTTCTGTGGGTAGTGCCTAGTTCTTGCACTAAAGCAGAGAAATAAAGCTGCAGAGTTGGTCAAACCTAGCACACAGATACATTGTCTCTATCAAGTTGTCTTAAAATTTACATCAGAAACTTTGTTGCTATTTGGGCCACGCCCAGAGGTACTCATGGACTACTCCTGGCACAGTGCTCAGGGGACTAAGTGGGGCCAGGAAGTGAACCTAGGCTTTCTGGGTGCAAAGCTCTCGTCCCAGCCCTTTGACCTTTCTCCCCAGCGCTACATCTGAAATTTTTTACACTGGGGCTCATGAGATGCCTGTTATGCACAGGGCGCTGGGTTCAATCCCAGCCACTGCTGGCCATAGCTCTGCTGTGTCCCCATCATTGCACCTTTTGATGTTGAGATGTAAGCGCCAGGTGTTTACCTGAAACCAGAATCAAGTTGCAAGTCATGTATTTGGGGGAGCACGGCTGGCAGTGCTCAGGAGTGACCCCTGGTGGTGCTCTGCAGCCCGTCCGCAGAGCCAGGGGTCTCGACCAAGGTTGAGGCAAGAGCCTTTCCGCCTGTAACCACCTCTCTGGCCCCTGTGCCAGTCTTTCAGCAGTCACTGCTTCCATTGCAATCCAGATGACATTTCCCGGGGTTCTCAGAGTCCCCTGAGAGCCCTGAAGCAGGACACAGCTGTTCTCGGTTTCCTCTTTCCCCAGCATTCAGAGTTTACAGTTTGAAGTTCTTCCGCCTGGTTAGACTTTGAGCGGGTTCAAAGGATCACTCTTGGCTGAATGGGCAAGACTGTTAGGTGGGCGGCCCCCAAATGTGTGAGCCTGGGGCCTCAGTCTGCCCAGTTCAACTGCCTGTGGGCGGTCTGTGATCACCTTCTCCTCTCTTGGTTATTTATTGCCTTATGGGTTTCGCTGTTATGATTCTTGTCGAAATGTGGGCAATGCTTCTGATGTGTCTCTCAGTTGTGAGTTCTTTCCTCCCAGGTGGACCAAGAACACCATCAACCCCCCCCCACACACACACACACACATACACAACCATGTGTAAGAGCCTTTGCTTTGATGAGGCCGAAAGCAAGAGGGGGCAGACCCCAACTGAACCCATGAAAGTGCTGGTGTCTTGGTTGCGGCTGTCACTCAGGGGTAGAGCAAGTGTAAGGCCCTGAGTTGGATCCCCGGCACATGGTAGGAACATTATGTTCATTAACAGGTTTTACCATTAAAGACTATGTTGTACTATTAAACATTATGTACCATTAAAAGGTCAGTGTCCTGGGCTGGACAGATACTACAGCGGGTAGGGCACTAGCCTTGCATGCAGCCCACCCAGGTTTGATCCCCGGCATCCCATATGGTCCCCTGAGCACCACCAGAAGTAATTCCTGAACGCAGAGCCAGGAGTAAGCCTTGAGTACTGCTGGGTGTGCCCCACCTCCAAAAAAAAATTGTTAGTGTCGTAATATTTTACACCTTTATAAAAACAAATAAAGGACTACATAACAAATAAAACCTATATAAAAAGTAGCTTGGCACTGGAGAAATAGTACAAGACTTAGTGTGCTTGTCTTGGATGCAGCTGGCCCTGGCTCGAGCCCCAGCTCACGTGGACCCCAAGCATCTCTGGGTACTGGGTCTGGAGGTCCCCAAGCACTACCGAGGTGGCCCAGGGGGGTCTCCTAGCCCCCTGGGGAGCTGAGTAGTTCATCATCCTTAAACCCTTGTATTGAGTGGTTGACCGAGACTCTTAGGAAACAAGCCCCACCTCCAACAGTTTCTTATTTTCCAGAAGGACTTTGAGGCACAAGATATTTATTTCCGTGAATGAGGGGCCAGTGACAGTTCTTCCTGTGCCACTGGATCATGATCACCATGGCGGATTTTCCCAGGGCTCCAGAACTCACTAAGTCTGGGTGGGACCCAGGTCTACCCACTCCATAACCTCACCTTCACGTGAGAATGGTAGCCGTGATGAAAACAATGGAATGGTACTTTATCAGGAAGAATAATTACTGCTAACTTCCATCCAGAACACGTTCTCAGGAAGGCACGCTATCTCCATCATGAACATAATTGACAGTCAGGGATCCTTTAAGCTAAAAAAAAAATCTGTGAATTAGGGGGGAAAGGGAGCAGAAAGGAGAGAGCAAGGATGAGAACCCAGAGCTAACCCAGAGAAAGCGGGTCTGCCTCCTCCAGGCAGGACACCTGGCTGGCTGGCTGAACATGGTGGATACTAGCTTGGCTGGCATGAGAAAGTGGTCTACCAGCAGGCCTCACCTCTGCAGCCCAGACGCTTGGGAAAGACTTGAAAACCCAAGTTCCACTGACTCAAGTTCTTCAGTTATTGTTTCAAGTTGCCCGTCGTCTGCATTTCCGCCGCCCCTCACATGTCAATCAGACGTTCCGGCAGTATTACGATATGGGGACACACCAAGTTTCTCAGGAAAATTTACCTAACCATTACTCTTCACCCGTAACTGATATTCGGCGCCCTCCAAACATGTGGCAGCAAATTGACACCCATTGTGCCACTGAGAAGCCAAAATTCCCATGAACGTTAGTTAGATCTGCTGTAGAGACCTTCGGTATTGCTGGAGGCAACTATACTCAAAAGGGAGTGTGTGTTAATCACAGCGATCTGAGTTTTTGCTTTTCCTGAAGTCTTTTGCTCAGATCTCAAAGTTGTAAAGTGAAGGATTAGCTGCCAAGACGAGTGCTAATGGGAAAAAAGGTATTTTTCAACCCAACTCATTTCTATGCATTGTGAAAACTACAGTGCCAGGAAGGGCATGGAGAGGGATGGGTAGAAGTTGGTGTAATGGCACCGGTCGGTGATGGTGGGTGAGTCCCATAAACGTATTTATGGAATGTGCTAGGCTATACCTCTAAAATTCAATTGTACTGTAAACCAATAACTCAATTAAAAGGGAGGGCAAACATAAAATCAATTGCATTCACCTGGTATGGTATTTTAATGGGAAAGCATTAGAAGTGTTCACAGTGGCCAGAGAGCTAAAGAATAGAAATAATGGAAGTGTTTGTACATGAGGATAACAACTTTCCTTCTGAAGAACCATATGACTTGGGGCCAGGGATGTGGCTCAGTGGTAGAACATGTTTTGCATGTTTGAGCCCTGGGTTTAATCCCAGGCAGCAGAAAACAAAGAGAAAGCAAAAGAAAAACCATCTGACTCACGAGCTAATGGAATAGCTGATGGAAAGATATTGAGGCCTGGGATTTCTGTGAGCAGAGATAAGATGATATTCCAATTTGCAGTATAAACTCACCACTTATATTTCAGCCTAACGTAAAGATCCTCTCTGATATCTGTTTTGGGAACCTTAGAATTAAGCCAGGTCTCACTGAGAGAGTTTGGAAG
The DNA here is from genome assembly GCA_021461705.1 of Cryptotis parvus. Classification (NCBI taxonomy): domain Eukaryota; kingdom Metazoa; phylum Chordata; class Mammalia; order Eulipotyphla; family Soricidae; genus Cryptotis; species Cryptotis parvus. The sequence goes on from JAJIBD010011943.1 coordinate 15,310, forward strand.
TTAGAAAACATGAAAATAAAAATCAAGACCAATTAAATCATTAAGAAACCATTATTGAAAGCTTCTTGTATTTAATTTTAGAATTGTCAACAAAGGAATGCGCAAAATATTTTAGATAATTCTCATTTCATATTATTAAAGGAGTCTTTCTTCCCCACCCATCATTAAATTAGCTTTGGAGAGATTATTGATTCCTTAATTCTTTATTGTATTCAAATACCAAATGTTGAGCTCTTTGAAATTTGTCTTATTTTCATCATTGATATTGGGTATATTAATAGAAGAGACACTTTTGAGACACAAGACAAAATCTTTTTAAGGACCACAGTTTAACAGTTTAATTACCGGCAACACTTTGGAATATATGTGCAATCCTCATGTCCACTCTGTGTCTGAAAGGTCTTGGTCTTCGCTATCCTGACCAGGACGAAGAGTTGGCTCTTTTACTGCTAGTGAATAAACATAATGTTCCCTCATTATTTTCATGGTACTTTCTATAAAATAACAAGGACTAAAAAACCACAAGCATTTTAGAAAATCTGCAATTTTCAGCAGAAATTTAAACAAACAACTTTGAACAGCAAAGTCTAACTTCTGGTTTAGCCTGGTTTTATATTGCCCAGGTCTGCTTTCTTGAAAAAATGCTTCTCTACTTGAAGGGATTTGAGAATTGAAATCCTTCTCCTGGTAGAAATGATTTCTACCAGCTGACTAGTCACTTCGCATACAAGAACATGTTTTCCTATAAAGTTTACTAGTGCAAGAATCAGTTAAATCAGGTATTTTGTTTTTAAAGTTTTTTTTTCCCCCTGGACAAGAGCAACACTACAGAGAGTAGGGCATTTGCCTTGCACATGGCCAACCCAGATTCAATCCTGGGCCCTGCCAGAAGTGATTCCTGAGCAAAAATCAAGAGTAATCCCTGACCACACTTGGGTGTGGCCCCCAAACCAAACCAAAAAAAATTCTGTTTCTCTCCACAATGAACACACTTAAAAATTTTTAAGGAATCCCCATTTCTGTGATTTTAATTTTTTTTATTTTTAAACACCATGAATGACAAAGTTGTTCACAATAGTTGTTCAGAGAGTATTTCAGCACCAGTCCCACCACCAGGCACTAATGATTTTACTTTATATTGGGATTACAACATATATCTCATAATGCTGGTGTATCAGTTAAATTTTTAACTGTGTGTTGCTTTTGGGCCAAGGGGGTGACTGCTGGCCTTCCGGATGTATGGCTTGGGGTGGGGAGCCCAATCCCGACTCTGTGAAAGCCTGACCCACTTAAATGTTTGTTTGTTTGCTTTTTCTGCACCTTGTCTCCCAAGCCCTACACTCACTGCTCAGGCCGCCTTACTTCTATTGCCAGTGTCCTCTGGTTTTACTAGTTTAGTCAGTCCATCACATGTTATATCCTTATATTGCACACACTGGGGAAATCGCCCAATACAAACATTTTCCCTTCTAACTTATTTGGCTTTGTGAGCTCATCCCATTTTGCTGAGAATGGGCAAAGTTTCATCTTTTTTGTATATCTGTAAACAACTCCATCACATAGATGCACCACATCATTTTTATCCATTTTTTTAATCATGGCTATCCCCATTTTTTCCATATCTTAGCTAGCATAAATAATGCTGCAGTGGACATTAGGGAAAGCGTAGCTTTTTATATTCATGTCTTCCTATCTTTGGATGGATAACCACAGTTGGGATATCAGGATTCTAAGCAGCTCTATGAGTCGGTTACTGAGGAAGTGCCACACTTGCTTTCCAAAATGGCAGCACCAAAGCACAGTCCCATCAACTGGATCTTCAAGCAATGAAAAGGAGTTTATTTTCACATCCAGAAGATGCAAGCATACCAGAGTGACCTTGACTGGAGTCACTCCAGACAGAAATATCCATGTATCATGGGGAAAGGGGAATGCTTTCTGCAGGCAAGGAGTGTCTGTTGGGACACAGAGCTGAAGCGGTCTGCAGTACTTCTCTGGGCAGCAAGAAGCAAGGCCGTACATCAAGGAGAGCCTGCAGGGTGCTGCTATGTCCATGGGGGGTCCTCTGATACCGTCCTCCGACCACTTCTTCTGCCTTCTCTCTCTGATCACAGGAGTCACATACACGAACTGACTGGAACTGGAGATGATTTACAGACAGCAGGCAATGTGCCCACAACCTGACCTTTGTACTTCACGATACAATAATTTTAATAAATTACTATAGCCCCACCTCCCATCATGCACCTGAAACTGGTATAGTCTCAAAAACTATGTACATGTGTAAGAAGTGGGGGTGACCCCAATGCTCGGAATCTCCAGTCAAGCGATCTTTTCTAGAAAGAGACTTCCCGATCTCAACAATATCCATGCCCCCTCTCAGAGAAGCTCTTTTAATATGCAGAGTTCATTTTCTTAGCACGCCCCTAAGTGTGCCCAAGCTGATTCTCTTCAGAGTACGAAATCTCCAACAAACTATTCTTTACTTTCCTATGTCTTGTCTTTAAACTCTGCTCTGCAGTGAAGGCAAGGACCTTCATCTGAAAGGCTTCATAAATGTTTCATCATCATAGACAGCTTTAAAAGTGTCAAGTCAGTGCTTTTGCAGAATGTCTCATTGGTTTGTCTGACTACTGAATTTAATTTGGGCCATTTTAACATTGTTTCAGGGGGAGAGTCTGAGGGTTAGTGCGTTCACCTTGCACACGGCAGACCCCACTTCAAGTCTTGCCCTCCAGTTCCCTGAGCACCACTAGGAGTGACACGTGACAGAGCCAAGAGTAGCCCCCTGAGCACTGCTGGCGTGCTCCAACCCCTTCCCAATTTTTAATGAAAATGTTATTGATTTACCGTCAGGTTGCAAAGACATGCACATTTCAGGAGCACCAAGTCATACCCTGGTGACGTGCCTCGCTGCTGCCTTGTGGGGAAGGGGTTAGAGATACCATAGAAGTAAGTGCATTAGCGTGAATTCGAAAGCATCAGGGGATACTTCCACTTAATGAGAAGGGTTAGGGTTAGGGGAGAAGCCTTTGATTCTGTGGAGACTGAAGCAGTCATCGAAGCCCTAGCCAAACAGGGTGTTCAAACCCAATACATCAAGATCCTTCGTGAGCTGTATTACGGATTCACCTCCAGGATCTCACCATTCTACAAGGAAGTGATCATTGATGTCAAAAGAGGGGTTCGACAGGGTGATACCATTTCACCAAAACTCTTCAGCACCACCCTCGAGAACATCATGCGACAATTAGAATGGGAAGGAATGGGAGTGAAGATAGATGGTTGGCAACTACACCACCTCCGCTTCGCTGATGACATCGTTCTAATAACACCAAACATTAGCCAAGCAGCACAAATGCTGGCTGACTTCGAGAATGTGGAAAGATAGGTCTACAGCTGAATCTAAAGAAAATTATGTTTATGAAAATGAACTAGTTCCAGAGGCCCATTCACTCTCAATGGAACAAACATCTCTGAATGCAGCAGTTATGTGTACCTAGGTCGAGAAATCAACATGATGAATGACCTAAAACCTGAGCTGCGCAGGAGGAAGAGAGCGGCATTGAAGGCATTGAAGAAATAGCTAAAAAGGACAAAGAACCTCCGGCTCCGAGCACATCTCTCTGACTCCACCATTCTCCCTACGTTGACATACGCCTCAGAGACCTGGGCCCTATGAAAGCAGGGATGAGAATGCTATTCGGTCTCCCAGAGAGGAATCGAAAGAGCTATGCTTGGAATATCACGCCTTACTCAAGTGAGAGAAGTAATCCAGAGTTTCGACCTCCATCGCTCTTCCAGAATCAGGGACGCTGTCTCGTTTGCCAAGGCATCAAAAATCAGATAGGCTGGACATGTAATGCGATTTGGAGACAACCGCTGGACTAGAGCCATTACCGACTGGATCTCACGGGATATCAAAAGAACATGTGGCTGCCCACCTACAAGATGGTCAGACTTCCTTGTCAAGACCCTGAAGGAATGGTTTGAGGCTCTTCATATTCCTGAATCAACCAGATGCCATTGGGGTACATTGGCACGTGATAGGGTCCAATGGAAATGTTACTGGTGCCCGCCGAGCAAATTGATGAATAACGGGATTCAAGTGATCAAGTGAATGAGAACTTCCTTTCTCCATTTACCTGCAACATTCATTATATTCATTTAAATATTTTGTGTCTAAATTATTTATGATAGTGATGACTGCACATGATACTGTCAGTCTTACCTTTATCAGGAATAACTTTTTTCTCCTACCCACACACCTACCCATGATCTATCCACCTACTCACGGTCCATCCACTTCGCCAACTATACATACCAGCATCTGCTTACCCACCTACCCACCTATCCATCCTACCCACCCATTAACTACCATCTATTATGATCACCATAGACTTGGAGTTTTTTTTTTCTTTTGGGTCGCACCCGGAGATGCTCAGGCGTTACTTCTGGCTCTGCACTCAGAATGACTCCTGGCTGTGCTCAGGGGACCATATGGAATGCCGGGACCAAACCTGGGTCGGCCTCATCAAAGGCAAAGCCCTCCCCACTGTACTGGCTCTAGACTTGGATTTCTAAGGGCCCATCGCTATACAATGGGAGCTATAAAATCCTCAGTCCTCTGTTAACTGTTTCTTACAATATGCCTAGCACAGTACGAACTGTCTTATAAACTCATTATCTCAGTAGTCTGTAAAATTTAAAAGGTTTTTCATGTAATGCCCTCCAAAAGCAAATACAATTAACTTTTGGATGAAGCATTGGTTTGGAATACCTAAAACTTCATGTTTGGGATGGATAATTCTAGGTTGGCTCCTGTTACAAACATGGTCATTGAAAGATTGCATTTAGTTAGAACTGTCCAAAGTAAGCTTACAGTAGAACATTCTTAGTGTATCTCAGTCTTGATCTTGGTACTTATTGAGAAAAAATCAGATAAATCTTAATGTTGACCCCTGAGGCACATTAGCTGAGTATTAAGTCTTAAAAAAGAAGGGTATGCTATATTTTTTTAAATTAACATTACCTTTTAGCTCCAAATTCAAATAAACACATTTTCTCTCAGCTCTTTAAGACAAGCTGCAATTTCAATTTTCGGGGAAATGAGGTTGTTTTCCTTAGACTGTTGTTACTAAAAGGCAAAAGTCTAAGTTAATCCAGTGTGTTTTGAAAGGAAAAGCAACAGCTTATGTAGCAATCCTTGAACCACCAAAATATATAGATATGCTACATCCAACGTTGCTCAGGGTTTCCTCCTGAGCTCTGTGCTCAGGAATCACCCTAGTGGTGCTTGGGGGACCATATGGGATGCTGCAGTTGAACTTGGTTTGGCTGCGTGCAAGGCAAACGCCTTCCCCACTGGACTATCACTCTGCCCCACCCCCCAAAGTACTTTGCAAGTGATTCCTGAGTTCAGAGTCAACAGCATGCTCTCAGGTTCCCAGTCCTTTCCCTGACAAGATGATGTTGTTGATTTTTTTTTTTTTTTTTTTGCTTTTTGGGTCACACCCGGCAATGCTCAGGGGTTACTCCTGGCTCTGCACTCAGGAATTACTCCTGGTGGTGCTCGGGGACCATATGGGATGCCGGGATCGAACCCGGCCGGCACAGGCCGGCCACGTGCAAGGCAAACGCCCTACCCGCTGGGCTATCACTCTGGCCCCCATGTTGTTGATTTTAGAATACAGTGGCTTCAAACACACACGCTGTGCTTTTTAAAATTAACTTTTCTCAAGGGAAAAAAATGACATGTTGAAAAGGAATTTAAGAACCATTTGGGGCTGGAGGCAGTTTGGTCATGCTGGGCAGTGCTCAGGGCTTATCCCTGAGCTCAGGGGACCATCCGCAGTACTGAGGCCAGCTGTGTGCAAAGCACCGTCCCTCTGGTCCCATGGCAGGCAACTTTTATTCAGTCATCCTCATAAGGAAATGAGGTGAGGTGCACGAACCATGTAGAACCAAAGCTTAAATTAAAGACCCCATGACCTATGGCCAATATCTCTAGCCAAGTCGGAATTATTTGGGGGCAGCTCCCAAGTCGTGCTTGGGAAGCTGAGGACCCCTTCCTGGCACCTGTGGCTCAGTGCAAGGGTCCATTGATGCCATGAGGCTCATGAAGCTGGGGGGTACCCAGGCCAACCCAGTGCTCAGGGGCCCCCAAGGTTACATCTGGAGATGGTCAGGGGACCATGTGGGGCCAGGGGATCAAGCCAGGATGGCCGTATGCAAGCTTATAGTGCCTTAACCCCAGTACTGCCCTGGGTCCCCGAGTTCAACTTTTTTAGATGAAACTACAAAAGCTTTAAAAATGCAATTGCTATAGTCGGTCTTTGGGAAGTCAATCTGGCCTAATTTTATTGTATTTCGTTTTTGGTTTTGGGGCCATACCCAGGGGCACTCAGGGCTTACTACTCTTGGCTTTGAGCTCAGGGATCCCACCTGGCAGTGCTTGGGGATTGAACGTGGGTCAGATATGTGCAAGGAAAGCATCCTATCCATTTTAGATGCACACATGCCTTTTAATTAATGCCGATTAATATGGTAACAGCTAAGCAAGAAGCCAGCACTGGTTGCAATGTGAACTGAACTAGGCCAGCAGACCTAGAATGCCACTGCTGAACTGTCCGATATTAAGAGCCCCAGGCCGCTCGGGTCTTGTGTACTTCATCAAAATGTGAGTTCAACAAGACCCTCTGAGGTGGTCCAGGAATGTCGGGTCACAGCAGCATCTCATTCTCTGGCCTTTTGCACTGAACTGCCAGCCTGGTTGGCTGAGCCTCACTGGTGGGGTCCCCAGACTTCCTGAACACTGCTTGGGAAGCCCCTTCCCCCCCAGGAAAATATATATACATATATTTTCACAGGCATAATGGGTATCCTCAGTCATTTAAAGCCCAACCATTCCAATGACCCTGAGGGACAGGATACTGTCTTGAGGGGAGTTTGCTGATAACCCGGAAGAGCAAACTCCTGTCCAGTGCCCGGAAGTCTGGATGTTGTCTGTGGCCGAGTCTCTTGCCCATTCCTCTCCCTGCACCTTCTGTTTTACTTCCTGACTTCAGGTGTCTCTCTGTATTCTGGGTACTGGTTCTCAACCCTTTAGGCTACAGGAGTCTCTACCGACATGGAGTGAGAGGCAGAATCTGTGTTTCTAACAGTTTCTGGGAAGGCCATGGCCACTAGGCCCTGGGAACCACACTATGAGAAGTGGTGTTCAGGGACGTTTGAGAGGTAACAGCAATCGCGGTTCTCCTTGGCGGAGCACAAAGTTACCTCCCAAAGGTCAAAAGGCCCCACCAATCTAATACATATTTCAGCCTGGGTTAGCCAATGCTCTCTGCTCCCTGAAGGGGCTGGAGCCTTCGACGCCGTTGCCAAACGCAGGGAGCAGGCAGGGCTCGGAAACTAAGCAAACCCGCTGGCTCAGTATCCAAAGAGCCAGGAGAGCAGGTGAGAAGGAAAGATGGTTTCTTTTTTTTTTTTTTTTTTTGCTTTTTTGGGTCAAACCCGGCAATGCTCAGGGGTTTCTCCTGGCTCTGCACTCAGGAATTACTCCTGGCGGTGCTTGGGGACCATATGGGATGCCGGGAATCGAACCCAGGCGGCACAAGCCGGCCGCTGCAAGGCAAACGCCCTACCCACTGGGCTATCGCTCCGCCCCGGAAAGATGGTTTCTGATCGCCGTTAAAGACTCCCTGGCTCTCAGGAGTACAGGAACACAGCAGTAGCAATCCCTTGCGGAACAGAAAGACAGGTCTCAGAATGAAGATGGAAAATCTTTTATTTCAACAGAATTGCACTTCCTTAAAAAAAAGTTCTAGGACGCCCCTTGAAACAGAAGTAAAAATAGAAACTTGTTTATTAAACTGCCTTTAACCACCAGACAAAACGCCCGCATTTCAGATGTGTGAACAGACCCCAGTACCACCACCGTGTTGCATCCCACGGCTGAAAGACTAACCATCGCTCTGCGCACGGCACAAACCCTACCGCGATACAGCGCAGTCATGCAGCCCCGAAGTGTGTCTGTGTGTGTGTGAGTGTGCGCGTACACGCACGCATTTTTAAGGCTTGATTCTGTAAAAACCTCCATTTCTCTCCATCAGAGTCCAAAAACCCACCAGAGGAAGGCAAGTGGTATAAGCAACTGAAGGGTGGTTTCCATCTTATTCCGAGAGGTCACGAATTTCCTTAGAACCACGAGTAACTTCAACTCAACATTCCAGCGCCACCACCATTGAGAAAAATCTTGGGATCCAGTGCTCAAATCCAGCAGGGCCGGCCCCAGCGAGGAGTGCACTTTTACAGGCTTACCCTTCTGCAAAGAAAGACCTTGCAGACGCCATCGCGAATCTCCCGAGGGGCGCTCCCAAAGGCAGACCTTAGGGAAACCTCCCGAGACTCCGTGCAGAATTCTAGTCCGTGCTTGGCTCTTGTGCGGTGCTGAGGACTGAAATCGGGGGCCTCCCTGTGCAATTCTTATCACTCTACCACTGAGCTTCCCCTCCGCCCCTCCCCACCATAGGATTTTACCTTTGGTGGCTTTTTGGGGGAGTGGGGGGGTAGAAGTAATAGATCCTCCTAGTTAGGTTAAAGAAAGTCGTGAGACAAATGGCAACTTCACACGATCTTCAAGTAAAAAGAATCCCTGATATAACTGGAAAGTAACATGCAATTTGTGGGGAGGGAGGACAGTAAAATTAAAAAAAAAAATCAACAAATTTGTTTTATACCTTACAAAAGGAGCTCTGGCTCCATGAGTCTCTTAAGGCACAAAACCTGGTAGACAGCTTGGATTGGTGGCCTGCACCTCTGATTTGGTTAAGAAAAAAAAAACAACAATAACAACAACAACACACACACACACAAAACTCTACCAGTTAAATAAAAACAATAAATCACTTTGTGAAGAGTGTAAAATGAATGGGCCAAGAAGTAGGAAAAAATATCCCAATAAACTGTAATCTCGTACATGTAGGTGCGTTGGTCATTAAAGTTAAAAACAAAAAACACAGCTGATGTAGTGCAAAATAACGACTGGAGAAATGCCTTGGGAGCAGAGCTGGCGTCCGGAAGGCTCACAGAGCAGTCTCAAAAATAGTTAAGGCCGAAGGCTGTCCGTTGGAGGCATTCATAAGCATGTGGCTGCTGTGTGTGATATCCGGATAATTCTTCCTGAAATAGACCTGCAAAATAAATAAGCAGATAAATATAGAAAACCAATGCATAAAAGAATGTCTCAACATTTTATTTTATTTCTTTACTTTGTTTATTTGGGTCTCATACACCCGGCAATGTTTAGGGCTTACTCCTCGCTCAGCACTCAGTGCTTACTCCTGGTGAGGCTCAGGGGCCATATGGACGCCAGGCATCATGTCCATGTCGGCTGCACGAGGCAAACACCCTCCTCACTGTATTATCGCTCCAACCCATTTCAACCTTTTTTTGTTGTTTTTTTTTTGGGTCACACCCGGCAATGCTCAGTTAGGGGTTACTACTGGCTCTTTGCTCAGGAATTACCCCGCGGTGCTCGGGGGACCATATGGGATGCCCAGGGATCGAACCTGGGTTGACCATGTGCAAGGCAAATGCCCAACCTGCTGGACTATCGTTCCGGCCCCTCAACTTTTTTTTTATTTTTATTTTTTATTATTTTATTTTTTGTTTTTGGGTCACACCCAGCAATGCTCAGGGGTTTCTCCTGGCTCTGCACTCAGGAATTACACCTGGCGGTGCTCAGGGGACCATATGGATGCCAGGGATCGAACTCGGGCCGGCACAGGCAGGCCACGTGCAAGGCAAACGCCCTACCCAGCTGGGCTATCGCTTTAGCCCCCTCCAACTTTTTTTAAAGTTCTCCTTCCCTTTGAGTGCCAAATTGGTAGTACAGCGGGAGGGAGCTTGTCTTGCAAGCAGCAGACTCAGATTTGATTCCTGGTACCAGGACAGTTCCCCTGAGCCCTTCCTGAGCACTGTACCAGGAATAAGTTCTGAGCATCAGGTGTGGCCCTCCACAAATCAAAACCAAAAAAATAGTCTCCCCAAATTGATGCTTTTTAGGGTCACATACACCAGGCGATGTTCAGGGCTAACTCTTGGTTCGGCACTTGGGAATTACTCCTGGTGGTGCCCGGGATGCGGGGATCAAACCCAGATCGGCTATGCCAGAAGTGGGCTTCCATGTCCACTTCTTGGCAGGGGGAAATTCTATCACTAGTTGAAAACAAAACCAGAGGTAGGAATGGGCTCTCACCCCTTCTCTGGGTCAGCCTTCAAGCCCAACAACCTGTAGGTCCATTTTAGTTTTTCATCCTCCTGACCCTCGATACGCTTTTATCACTGCCTCAACTTGATAAGCAAAATCATTTTTTACTGCCTCTAAACTTGGAGATAAATTAGAAACGGGGTAACAAAGGCGCCGGGAGAGGCAGTGTCTGCATGAAGGTTTCTCATTTTCACACAGAGAAAGAGCACAATAGGTCGTAGATGTTAATATCGGGTTGTAATCCCCATATTTTATAAACTCTGACTGACAAGCATTGAAACGCGGGTGTCTATGGATGAAACTGGCCCAGCGTTTAATTTGTGCGGCAGAGCAGTGACGAGCCCATAGAAATGTGATCTGGGGATAGTGAGCCACAATACCGGCAGCGAGCAAAGGCCTCACAATGATCGCACAGAGCAGCTCCAAACGTGAGACGATGCGGAATAACAGAGCAGTTCTTGACCGAGTCTTTGAGTTCCTGAATTCTGCCAATTTTCGAGCTGAACTAGCGAGAGATACGGGGCTTCTGATAAAGGCATAATCAGAGTATAAAGGAAATGAAATGCTGTCAGTTTCTCTGTTCCGCAATCACCAGTTTTTAGACGCTGTATCCTATCTGGGTCCCTTGACAGATGCTCGGAACAGAACGAAAGAATGCCGAGACTTTGAGCGCTTATCTCAGAATGTGTTTGGGTGAAAAAGGACTTCAAATGGAATTTCTTTTTCCCCCAAGAAGAATGGGAAAAGTTTTGTTTGCGTCTTTAGGGTTGAAAATGCTCCCATCTGTCTGAGGCTGTAGTGCCACAGGAGGGCCCTCTGGGATGACTTGGGATCTGTGTTAGAAAACGGGGGCTCTCTTACATCCGTGGGTGCTGACAACAAAGCAAGCACGGGAGGAGGAAAAAATAAACATGACTGAGGAGACAGTAAAGCGACTCTCTACTGCGGCCAGGACGCCCTCCAAGAGCATTGGTTTAGGGCCAGAGCGATAGCCCAGAGGGTAGGGCGTTTGCCTTGCACACAGCCGACACGGGTTTGATCCCGGCATCCCATATGGTCCCCTGAGCACCGCCAGGAATAATCCCTGAGTGTCGTTGGGAGTGACCCCCCAAAAAAAAAAAAAAGCATTGGTCTAGGGAAAACACTAGCTAAGTGTTATGTGAGGAAGAAAAGAATTCTCCACTAATACTGACCACCCCCGCCCCACCACCACCACCACCACCATGGAGGTATTTATTATAAGGCCCTCAAATGCTGCAAGGGGCCAGAGGGCTGACTTGTCATACAGAAGGTCCGGGAACCACGGGATTCCCCAGCGGAGGGAGCCCTGAACACTGCTGGTGTGGCCCCCAAACCAAACCCCAAGAGAAAGATCTTTGGTGGTGTCTGTTCCCAGCGGCCCCCTCCCCACTCTTGGAAGTTCCTTTTCTATTGTGCAGGTTTACGTTTATGTATGGGGGTCGCAGTGGGTGTCTGTGAGCTAATTTTTGGTGAAAGAAAAGCCATCAAAAGAGCAAAAGGAAGGGCCGGAGTGGGAGTATAGTGAGTAAGGACGCTTGCCTTGCTGGAGGCCAAGCCGGGGTCAATCCCTGGCATCCCATAGAGACCCCAGAGCTGCCAGAATTTAATTCCTGAGTGCAGAGCCAGGAGCAACCCCCTGAGCACCCAAATGAAAAGCAAATAACAAAAGAGTAAATGGAAATGTAGCTCATTTCCTATTGCGTTGACTGTCCCCATCACCCTCTCAATGTAATTTGTGATGAGCAACACTTTTGTCTTGGGGCACACCTGAGGGGCCAGGGGCCATCTCCCTGAGCTAAGGTCAGCTTAAGGGTCACGCCTGGCAGTGCATGGGGGACCCTGTGGTGTTGAAACAGAACCTGGATCCCTGCATCCTAAGCAAGTACACTAACCCTCTGACCCAGATCCCTGGCCCTGTGATTAGCTACGTCTCACTGGAACGGGCTTACCTTCCTGGCTGGAAACACTTGAACCGTAGTCCTGGAAAGGAGCTTACAGCCTAAGGATTCTCTCGGACTTTGACTTCTGCTTTTTTGGGTCACACAAGGGGGTATTCAGGGCTTATCCACGATCCTGTGCTTGGGGCTCACTCCTGGCTGTGCTCAGGAGTGAGCCCTGGCTGTGCTCAGGGATCACCCCTGGCTCTGTGCTCAGGGTTCAACCCTGGCTCTGTGCTCAGGGCTCACCCCTGGATCTGTGCTCAGGATCACCCCTGGCTCTGTGCTCAGGAATCACCCCTGGCTCTGTAATAGGGGATCACCCCTGGCTCTGGGATGAGGGATCACCCCTGGCTCTGGGATCAGGGATCACCCCTGGCTCTGGGATCAGGGATCACCCCTGGCTCTGTGCTCAGGAATACCCTAGCTCTGTAATAGGGATCACCCCCTGGCTCTGGGATGAGGGATCACCCCTGGCTCTGTGCTCAGGAATACCCTGGCTCTGTAATAGGGATCACCCTGGCTCTGGATGAGGGATCACCCCGGCTCTGGGATCAGGGATCACCCCTGGCTCTGTGCTCATGGATCACCCCTGGCTCTGTGCTCAGGGATCACCCTGGCTCTATGATCAGGAATCACCCCTGGCTCTGTAATAGGGATCACCCCTGGCTCTGGGATCGGGATCACCCCTGGCTCTGTAGTAGGGGATCACCCCTGGCTCTGGGATCAGGGATCACCCCTGGCTCTGTGCTCATGGATCACCCCTGGCTCTGTGCTCAGGGATCACCCTGGCTCTATGATCAGGAATCACCCCTGGCTCTGTAATAGGGGATCACCCCTGGCTCTGGGATCAGGGATCACCCCCTGGCTCTGGGGGATCTCTCCTAACAGGACCATATGCAATGCCAGAGCCGTACACTTTTGTACTATCTCTCCAACTTCCTCCGACTGCCTGGCTTGTGACAGCCATGTTGGGCAGCCCATAGGGAGAGCAGCACCTTTTCAGGGCAGGCTGTGAGGGTGTGAGCTTGAGGATGCACGGGAGGGACAGCCCCCACTTTCTCCCGGGCCTTTCTGGGGAATCACCGGCCTGAGAAATGAGCCGAGGACTTACCTCATAGGTGCTAATTAATGGCTACACTGCAGGCTGCAAACATGAAATAAGTGTGGGGTGTCATTGGGAAAGCAGCTTGGAGAAGCAGCCCCTCCCGTCCACAGAAAGTGCCAGCACCCCACCCATCGCCCAAACGATGAAAACAAAACAGCAGGGCGGGGGTGGGGAGGGGACAGGCCGCCTTGGGGGCGCTTTTTTTTTGTTCTTTCTTTTGCGGTCACACTTAATAATGCTCAGGGATAACTTGCTCGGCTCTGCGCTCAGGGATCACCGTGGTGGGCTCAGAGGTCCGTGAGGTGCCAGTGCTCGAACCCAGACTGGCAGCAAGAAAAGCCCGCCTGCTACTACAGCCCCAAAGCTCTTTTTCTTTCGGCTTTTTTGGGTCACACCTGGTGATGCTCAGGGATTACTCCTGATTGTGCTCTGGGAACCAAATGGGATGCTGAGGATCAAACCCAGGTTGGCTGCATGCAAGACAACGCGCTATCTACTGGACTATATAGCTCAGCCCCTAATTCTTTACAGAGCCCCAGAGGCATAGCTGAGATACCTGGAAACTGGTGAAAACTGGAATTGTGTGGCAAGGAAGGATGAAGATGAAGGACTTAGATGAAGGAAAGGCACCAGAGTTGTGACACTTCATTCATGAGTGACCTGGTGGAGGGACCCCCGTCTCTCCCTTCGCAGCCAACCACGGCAGAGATGACGGGAGAAAAGGATCTAAGGATTCAGGCTTGGGGCCAGTGGCTCGTAAGAGTGTAGTTTACTGGGAAACACCCCAGCCCTCTTTGGGGCTCATTACACTTCCACTCCCGAAGGCAGGAGCCAACACAGCTGATCCAGGGGAATCAGATCTTTCCATTTATTCTTAGGAAGGAGTGGGTGCACACCAGGTGTTCAGGGTCTGTGCTCAGGGGTCCTGGTGGGGGCTCGGGGACCCTAACCCGTGCTGGGACGGAGCCCCGCCTAGGCAGAGCGCCAGGCGAGCCCTCCCTGTCCTATCTCTCTGCCCCATTCACTGACTGATATGTTTGGGAATCAGCTCTTGATACGGCAGCATAATCACAGCCACAGGCACGGGCGACTATAGTCGTTCACTGCCCTCAGCTTGCGTTCAATAGGTCACACCAACAGGATGGACGCAGTCTGGAGCTGCACCTTAGAAGAGGGGGCAAGAGCAGTGAGGGGTGACCTCTGACCCCTCACCTCAGGACGGGTCTGATTCTGTGCACTCACTGGCAACCCACCAAGGGGACTGATTTTGAGATCATGGAATCAGGGGGTGACCTCACCTTTTCTCCACTCAGAAATCACCCTAAACCGCCTGAATCTTGAAATCTAACGAGACCAATCGTGGATGAAGTCAGTAGTCATGGGAAATCCCGGGAGACAAAAATACCCCGAGGGGCTGCCTCCTACAACTCGCCCCCAGGAGGCTGCAGTCAGACACAGGGGTGTCCCCCACCCCCTGCCAGTGGTGGCGAAGCACAGCTCTAACCCCTGGGGGACATTCTAAGGCCTGTCACCTCAGTGTGGCGAAACTTTCTTTGCTTGGAGCAAGTGCGTCGGGGGGAAGTCTGAGAAGATCCTGACCTCTGAGCAGGTGGCCCTGCGGGACTCCAGGAACCTGCACCCGCGGTTTCTGCCTCGGTTTCTTCCTCTGCCCGGGATGGACTCCAAAAGCGAGTGGTGAGAATGAAAGCAAAAGCAGGACAAGATCCGCACATCCCCAACAGTGAGGTAAGCATCCACCAAACGGATGGAAATTATGTCAAGTCAAGACGGGGCATATTCAAAGAGGTCTAACCGGGCCCACAGAGGTCTAGGGCACAGGAAAATGTACAGCTGACCGAGGCCAAGGGAGACGGCAGAGAAAAAGGAGAATACGGAAGAAATGATAGTTCTACTGAAGGTAGTGCCAAGGCTGGCCACCGCTGGAAAAACAGAGTGAGCCGTGGAAGGCAGGACTGAGAAAGAGGTTTATATCCACAAGCAGAGCAGAGAGACTTAGCACTGTCCACCGCCAAGCATCTGGTCACGAGTACAAAGCCCTAGCACCCCACATGCACCCAGTGTGATCCTGGTGTAAACTGTTGTCTGTGACCCCAGGGGGCCACATGTGACCTCCAACCCTACTGCAACCAGGTGTGTGCCAGCACCACAAAAAGTGGTGTGATCCCGGCAAGCACCACAGAAGAGATACGTGAGGACCAAGGCTAGGAAGTGTGATCCCTGACCAACGTTGTGCACACGGGAGAACCCCCCCCCACCGCATGACAGCTGCAGCTCAGTGCCTTGACTAAGACCCCGGTTAGCCATGAGCACAAATCTCAGAGAGCACCTCAACTTGTGTGAGCCCACAACAAGCACTGCAACTCAAGGTGTGAACCCACAACAAGCACCGCAGCTTGAGGTGCTAATATTTCACACACAGGCTATGCCAGGGACCCCCAGATCCACGAGCCCCACCCCCAGCTAGAACAGTGCCATACAACTTGATTTTGGGGGAGGCTGTTTTTGCCACACTCAGCTGTGTCCAGGGCTTACTCCTGGAGGTGCTCGGGGGCCCATGAGGTGCCGGGATCAAATGGGTTGACCACATGCGAGGCAAGTGCCTTAGCCCCTGGGCTTCCTCTCCTGGTGTGCACCTGGGTTTGTTTAGCCACAATAAGAAGCGCATGTCCCACCACAACTCAGCACGGAGCCGTTATCTCTGTATTTAGCTACATTAACAGAGACTCATGCAATACTGATAATGACTATTAGAGATGTATTGTTGGTTTTCTTCTGCTCCATTTCTTGTTTGCTGCTATAAGCTGCAGGGGTGAGGGGGAGGTCACACTCGGTGGGATTTGGGGTCCACATGGTGCCGGGGTCAATGAAAGGGCCTCACATGCCCTTGATCACCTCAGCCATCCCTGGCCAGGCCTGTTTCATTTCTCAAAACCCACATTAGTCCTAACAATGTGGTGCACAGCCCCATGAATGGGCTCTCTTGTGACGCCTGGGAGGCACCATACTGCAAACAGACTCTGCACAGGAGCAGCGACCACACCGCAAACAGACTGCACAGAGGAGTGACCAGGCATTACTTATAGGAAGTCAATTCTGGAGCAGGAGCGATAGCACAGTAGCAGGGCACTTAGGCTGTACACAGTCGAGCAGATCCGAAGTCCCAACACCACCACGGGCGTGGCCCTAATACAACACACACTACCTTTCCCCAAAAGGCAGCAAGTCCAGGACTAGAGAGACAAGTATTTTGAATGGTTTGAATGTGGAACTCAAGAGAAATTCCTTGACTGCACCGTGGTAGAACAGAAAGAGGGGAGCTACCTTGCCAATGCTTATCGTCAGGAGTTAAAGATGCGCAGGACTCCCAGAAGAAACAAACACATCCCAGTGATGACAGGGAAAGTTGATACCGCCTGGCTGGGGGGGGGCTAATAAGAGGCCTGGGCTGGGTCCCCGAGCACTGCTGGGATTGACTCTGAGCTGGGAGAAGCCCCCAGCACTGGGACACACCTCCTACACAAGAAATTCCTAGTTTTGGGGGAGGGGAAGAAACTAAAGCATTGCCAAGTTTAAAAAAAAAAAAGATTGAGAACTAAGTATGTGAGAACTAAGGCGAAACATATTCTCTAAAATTTGTACACGGGCTAAATTAATATGAAAAGGTTAAGACCAGGGCAGGAGCAACAGTACTGGCAGGTAGGCCAAGTGCCTTACACACAGCTGACCTGGATTCGATCCCAGGCACTCCACATGGTCCTGCAGTAACACCAAGCTGAGTGGAGCCAGGAGAAAATCCTGAGCACTGCAAACAAGCAAGAAGCAAAACAAAAAGGGGAAGATGAAATCACAGAGCTGGATTCTGTGGTTTATACTGGGGTGGAAAAACCATCAGGGCCAAGAAAAGCAAAGCGAATGTAGGGAACAACACTTGAGGTCTGAACAAGAGCCCAGTGCATTCACTGGATCAAAGAAGGTGCTTTAAAATAGTAGGGAAATAATACTAAAACAGTAGGGCAAAGAGTG
>JAJIBD010011944.1:0-22865 GCA_021461705.1 Cryptotis parvus
AGTGTAGCACAAGGGCATCCTGCTTGCTCAGGAACACAGAAGAGCCTCAAAGCACATTCCTTCAGGTCACTTAGGAATGAGGTCTGCTCGTTGTTACTGGGTTTTAGCATATCAAATACGACGGCTGGCTTATCAGGCTCTGCTGTGAGGGTGATCTACTCTCAGTAGTAGGCTCTCATCTCATGAATGCTGATGGAGAAGATTGACTTTTTCTTGGGGTGGATTTCACAGTGAGCTGTGGAGTCCGGATGCTGAAGATTGCTGCCCTCAGGGTTCAGGTGTTCCTCTGGCTTCTTACTGAAGCTATGCTGGCATGGCCGGGTCAGGGCTAGAAACTGCCTTGCCTCGGACCCACTCCTTGATCAGCTCTGACAAGGAGAGCTAGACCAGCTCTGCCCGAAATGTAGCTGTGTCTCTGGTTCAAGCATACCTGGGCTTGAAATAGCTTCAATGTAGGGTCGAACTTTGATGAGCAGGATTGAGATTGAAGCTTCTCTTGGGTGCGGAGCTCTAATGAGCTTTGGAGTCTGGATGTTGGAAATGGCAGCCTTCATGGCGTGTGGGTTCCTCTAAAGCCTGCTTAGGGCACCCTATTGGGATGGTGGGCCCAGGGCTGAACCACCTTCCTCTGACAAGCATAATTATTTGAGCTTTGGGAGAGCTGGTATGGCAGCTTTGCCTTATTTATCTTATTCTTGTCTTAAAATTACTCCTTAAGGCACCTCAAAAAAATGTTGCATGCCTATTATAATACAAAATGAGTATAATATAGATATGATACTCTGGAAGCTCAAAATCTTTCAGCCATTTCAGGAATACCACTCTACTCAGATCTCCATGTGTTCACTAACTATGAATGTCACCAAAGCCCTACTTTTAGAAGGCTTCATTAAACAGACTTAATTGATTGTTTATTTAGTCAGTCTCATATTAATCATAATTATTTATAATTCACCAATTACTTAATAATTATATTTACTCTAAATATAAATGTCTCTTTCAATCACTTGAATCACTTGATCACTTGAATCCACCACTGTTATTCATCTATTTGCTTCAAGCGGGTACAAGTAACACTTCCATTTGACCCTATCATGTGCCTGTGTAGCCCAATGGCATCTGGTTGCTTCAAGAATACAATTATACCACTGTAAAGATACTAATTATAAAACTGTTCATGACTAGGTTTTCAGTCGCCTGAGTGGAAACCCCACCTCTCCCGCAGTGCACATTATAACCACCAATGTCCCCTGATTTAGCTATACCCTACTCCAATCTGCCTCTATAACAGGCATTTAGCTCTTCTCTCTCTCTGTCTTTCTCTTTCTCTCTCCTTTTTCTTTACACATTGTGGCTTGCATATTACATACATTTGAGTGGTAACCATGTGTATCCCTTTACCCTACTTTCAGTGCTCAGTTCTAGGTGATATTACTATTTCCAACAATTGTTAGCTCACTGGCCCCCTTTTCTGTCTTGCTAACGGCGACCCACACACTTGCAGTCTATTCCAGCCACTGACAGTCCTCCTGATCCATGTTTTGCCTGACTTTCGATATTAGTATCCCACTATTTATTTACCACAAATAAATGCAGTCATTCTATACTGTACTTTCCCCTCTGGCTAATTCACTCCAACATGATCCTCTCCATGCCCATCCATTTATAGGCCAAATTTTATAACCTCATTTTCCTAACAGCTGTATAGTATTGCATTGTGTAGATGTACGCATGGTTTCTTTAACCAGTCATTTGATCGGGCACTCACGTTGTTTCCAGATTCTGGCTATTGTGAATAATCTGCTATGAACATAAAAGTAGGGATGGTGTTTCTGCTGTAGTGTTTTTTGGGCTTCCCTGGGATATTCCCAGGAGTGGTATTACTGGGTCAAATGGGAGCTCAAATTCTAGTATTTGGAGGAATGTCCATATTGTTTCTCCAAAAGGCTGTACAGTCAGCATTCCTACCAACAATGGATGAGTGTCCTTTTTCCCTGCATCAGACATGCCAGCATTAGTTGTTCTTGTTCTGTGATATGTGCCAGTCTTTATCGTGGTGTAAAATGATATCTCCATTGTTGTTTTTAGATTTGCATTTCCCTATGATTAGTGATGATGAGAATTTTTTCGCTGTTTTTTGGCCATTCGAATTTCTTCCTTGAAATAATTCCTGTTCATTTCTTCTCCCCATTTTTGATGGTTGGGTAGTTTTCACTTCTTCTTGTAAAGTTTTTCCATGTGCACCTCATATATCCTGGATATTAACTCCCTTATCGACCGGTCATTGGTGGTATTCCTTTCTCTCTGTGGATTGTCTTTGTATCTTGGCAGTCCTGTTTCTTTTGTGGTGCATGCTTTTTTTTTATTTTAATTTTTTATTATACCACCATGAGACATACAATTACAAAGGTGTTCATAATTGGTTCTTGGTAATACAGTATTCCAGCACCCATCCCTCCACCAGTGCCCCATTTCCACCACCAATGTACCCCCACCCCTCCCGCCCACCCCCAGGCTGCCTCAATAGCAGGTACCCCCGTTTTCTCTCTTTCTCTCTCTCTGTCTCTGCATCTCTCTCCCTCTTCTTTTACACTTTGTGGCTAGCCCTGCAGATATTTAGAGTTTATCACTTAAGTCTCTTTGTGTATATTCAATGGTGAGTTTTAATCTGCCATTACCATTTCCCACACTTAGTAAAACACTGGTATCTATTTATATCCTATTAATGAATGCAGTCATTCTATATCTGTCCTTTTCCTTCTGACTAATTTCACTCAGCATGATAGTCTCCATGTCCATCCATTTGCAGGTAAATTTCATAATTTCATCTTTTCTGACAGCTGCATAGTATTCCATAGTGTAGATGAACCACAGTTTCTTTAGCCAGTCCTCTGTTCTCGGGCATTTAGGTTGTTTCCAGATTCTAGCTATAGTGAATAGCGCAGAGATGAATAAAGAAGTACAGATAGTGTTTCTGCTATGTGTTTTTCGGTCTCTCGGGTATATTCCCAGGAGTGCTATTGCTGGATCAAATGGGAGCTCAATATCTAGTTTTCGGAGGAATGCCCATATTGTTTTCCAAAAGGGCTGGACCAGTCGGCACTCCCACCAACAGTGGATGAGAGTCCCTTTTTTTCCCACATCCACGCCAGCACCGGTTGTTCTTGCTGTTTTTGGATGTGTGCCAGTCTCTGTGGTGTGAGATGGTACCTCATTGTTGTTTTGATTTGCATCTCCCTGATGATTAAAGATGAAGAGCACTTTTTCATATGCCTTTTGGCCATTCAAATTCTTCTTTTTGGAAGCTTCTGTTCATTTCTTCTCCCCCATTTTTTGATGGGGTTGGCTGTTTTTTTCTTGTGAAGGTGCTACCAGTGCCTGATATATCCTGGATATTAACCCCTTGTCAGATGGGTATTGGGTGAATATCCTTTCCCACTCTGTGGATTGTCTTTGTATCTTGGTCACCATTTCTTTTGAGGTGCAGAAGCTTTTCAATTTTATATAATCCCATTTGTTTATCTTTGCTTCCATTTGCTTGGTCAGTGGTGTGTCGTCTTTAAAGATACTTTTTAGTTTCGATGTCGTAGAGCGTTTCTCCTATGTTTTCTTCGATGTACCTTATAGATTCATGTCTGATGTTGAGATCTATAATCCATTTTGATCTGACTTTTGTGCATGGCGTTAGAAGGAGGTCTAAGTTCATTTTTTTACACGTAGCTGCCCAGTTTTCCCAGCACCATTTGTTGAAGAGGCTTTCTTTGCTCCACTTAATATTTTTTGCTCCTTTATCGAAGATTAAGTGGTTGTATATTTGAGAGTGTGTTTCAGGATATTCAGTTCCTATTCCATAGGTCTACGGGTCTGTCTCTATACCAATACCACACTGTCTTAATTACAACTGCTCTGTAGTAGAGCTTGAGGGTTGGGGAAAGTGATACCTCCCATCTTCTTTTTCCCAAGGATTGCTTTAGCTATTCGTGGGGGTTTATTATTCCATACAAATTTCAGGAGTGTTTGTTCAATTTCTTTTGAAGAACATCATGGGTATCTTTATAGGGACCGCATTGAATCTGTATAAAGCTCTAGGGAGTATTACCATTTTGATAATGTTAATCCTTCCCGATCCATGAGCAGGGAATGTGTCTCCATTTCCTCAGGTCCTCTTTTATTTCCTGAAGTAACGCTTTTGTAGTTTTCTTTGTAGAGATCCTTTACATTCTTTGTCAAACTGATTCCTAGGTATTTGATTTTCTGCGGCGCAATTGTGAATGGGATAGTTTCTTTAATGTCCCTTTCTTCTCTTTCGCTGTTTGCATATAGGAAGGCCATTGACTTTTGGGTATTGATTTTGTACCCTGCCACTCTACTATAGGAATGTATTATTTCTAGGAGCCTCTTGGTAGAGAGTTTCGGGTTTTCCAGGTATAATATCATGTCATCTGCAAATAGTGACAACTTGGCTTCTTCCCTTCCTATCCGGATGCCCTTAATGTCTTTTTCTTCCCTGATTGCTATGGCAAGTACTTCCAGTACTATATTGAATAGAAGTGGTGAGAGTGGGCAGCCTTGTCTTGTCCCTGATCTTAAGGGGAAGGCTTTCAGTTTTTCCCCATTGAGAATGATGCTCGCTGTGGGCTTGTAGTAGATGGCCTGGATTATCTTGAGGAAGGTTCCTTCAATCCCCATTTTACGGAGAGCTTTTATCATGAACGGGTGTTGAATCTTGTCAAATGCCTTCTCTGCATCTATTGATATGATCATATGGTTTTTATTTTTCTTTTTTGTTGATATGATGTATTATGTTGATTGACTTTCGGATGTTGAACCATCCCTTGCATTCCCGGGATGAATCCCACTTGGTCATGGTGTATAATCTTTTTGATGACTCTTTGGATTCTATTTGCTAGTATTTTGTTGAAGATCTTAGCATCTGTATTCATCAGGGAGATTGGTCTGTAGTTTTCCTTTTTTGTGACATCTCTGTCTGCTTTGGGTATCAGGGGTGATATGTGCCTCGTAAAAGCTATTTGGGGAGTGTTTCTGTTTCTTCAATTTGCCGGAAGAGCTTGAAAAGAATTGGGAGTAGGTCCTCTTTTAAAGGTTTTGTAGAATTCACTGGTGAATCCATCTGGACCTGGGCTTTTGTGTTTGGGGGAGACTTTTGATTACCGATTCCATCTCCTCAATGGAGATAGGTTTGTTGAGGTATTCCAAATCTTCTTGTTGCAGACTTGGGAGGCTATAGGAATTCAGGAATTTGTCCATTTCTTCTAGGCTCTCTTGTTTCGTGGCATACAGGCTCTCATAGTAATCTCTGATGATCTTTTGAATTTCTGTGGTTTCTGTTGTGATGTCCCCATTTTCATTTCTGATTCTATTTATTTGGGTTCTCTCTTTTCCTTTTCTTACAAGTCTTGCAAGTGGTTTGTCAATCTTGTTTATTTTTTCAAAAGAACCAGCTTTTGGTTTCGTTGATCTTCTGGATTGTTTTTTTTGACATTCCATCTCATTGATTTCTGCTCTAAGTTTTATTATTTCTTTCTTTCTGCTTGGGTTGGGCTCCTTTTGTTGATCACTCTCTAAGATCTTAAGTTGTGAAGTCAGACTGTTTGTGATGGCCTTTTCTTCTTTTCTGATGAATGCTTGAAGAGCTATGAACTTGCCTCTTAACACTGCTTTTGCTGTATCCCACAAGTTCTGGTAATTTGTGTCTTCAGTCTCATTTGTTTCCAGGAATCTTTGGATTTCCTCTTTGATTTCTTTTATGACTTGCTGGTTGTTCAGCAGTGAGCTGTTTAGTTTCCAGGTACTTGGTATTGGTCTCCGTTTTTGTGTACAATTAACTTCTATTTTCAGTGCATCATGGTCTGAAAAAAATAGTTGGCACAATTTCTATCTTCTTGATTTTATGGAGGTATGATTTATGGCTCAGCATGTGATCTATTTTGGAGTATGTTCCATGTGCACTGGAGAAGAAAGTGTATTCAGCTTTTTTGGGGATGAAATGCCCTGTATATGTCTACCAGCCCTCTTTCTTCCATCTCTTCTTTTAGGGCCAGTATTTCCTTGGTAAGTTTCAATCTTGTTGATCTATCCAGGGTTGATAGAGCAGTGTTGAAGTCTCCAACTACAATTGTGTTGCTGTCAATGTCTTCTTTGAAGTCTATTAGTAGTTGTTTTAGGTATTTTGCTGGCCCCTCGTTGGGTGCATATATGTTTAATAGCATGACTTCTTCCTGATATATGTATCCCTTGACTATTAAGAAGTGACCTTCACTGTCCCTTCTGACCTTCTTCAGCCTGAAGTCTATGTTGTCGGATACCAGTATGGCTACCCCAGCCTTTTTGGATGGGTTGTTTGAGTGAAGGATTGTTTTCCAGCCTTTTATTTTTGAGCCTGTCTTTGCTCCGATTGTTCAGGTGTGTTTTTTGAAGGCAGCAGAATGTCGGATTCAATTTTTTGATCCATTTTGCCACTCTGTGTCTCTTAACTGGTGCATTCAGACCATTGACATTGAGAGGGATTATTGTCATGGGATTTTGTGCCATCTTCTGTATAGGTTGGTTGTTCTTTTTGGGTTTTGTCTCATCTTAGAGTAGATCTTTCAGTCCTTCTTTTTAAGGTTGGTTTTGAGTTTTACAAAGTTCCTAAGCTGTTGTTTATCCAAGAAGTTGTATATCTGTCCTTCAAATCTGAGTGAGAGTTTAGCCGGATAAAGAATTCTTGCTGAGGCATTCATTTCATTGAGTTTTTTTTACTATATCCCACCACTGCCTTCGGGCTTGGAGGGTCTCTTCTGAGAAGCCTGCTGAAAGTCGAATGGATGCTCCTTTGTATACAATTTCCTTCTTTGATCTTGCTGCCTGAAGAATTATGTCTCTGTCTATGGCATCCATTACTTTGACTAGGATGTGTCTTGGGGTCTTTCTATTGGGGTCTCTTCTTGCTGGTATGCGTCGGGCTTCTTGGATCTGGATGCCTTTGTCCTTTAACTCGGGGAACTTTTCAGCCAGGATGTTTTTTGAGCCGTTTTAATTTCCTTGGGGTTACTTTCCTATCCCTCTGGGACTCTGATGATTCTTAGGTTGTTTCGCCTGGCTTCATCCCATTGTTCTCTGTTCCGTTGCTGATCCATTTTTCCGGTCTTTTTCCACCTTATGTAGTTCTCTGAGTGCTTTCTGCAGCTCATCTTCAGTCTCACTGATTCTCTCTTCCACTGCTGTCATCCTACTGTTGAGAGCCCCTATTGTGTTTTTCATTTCATCTACTGAGTTTTTAAGCAATGATATTTCTATTTGCATGGTTCTCATTTCTGCTCTCATTTCCTCCCATAATTTATTGACCCCCCTTTCAACTGCTTCGTTTATGTTCTCCTGTATTTTATGGGACATCTGCTCCATTTTTTCTTTGAGCTCCTTAAACATCCTACCAATTTCTTCTCTAAATTCATTGTCAGAGAGATCATGCACATCTGCATTCTTTTTTGAGTCTTCAGGGTTGATTTCTTCATCTGTTCTTTGAACTGGGGCTCTACGTTGTTTCCCCATGGTGTTGCAGTGTTCAGGGATAGATTTCTCTAGCATACTGTTTCTTTTATCTTGAGAATATTACCTTCCCTTGGTGTTGAATTTCCTAGTTTTTTGTATTAATAAGCGGCCGCGTGAGTGGTCGCCCGCCTGGCCAGTTACACCCCCAGGAAGAATACCTTAGGCGGAGACATACCGGTGTGAGAGTTCAAAATGTCCGTTTACTTCCGCTTCCATTCCTGACTTCTGGGGGTTGTAGATCCACCTTTTGCTGAGGTCTGGGGCTCTACCACGACCCCAGGCACCTGCCTACCAGCCACCCCCAGGGAGAATACCTGATATGCATAAGCTTTTTAGTTTCTTGTGGTTCCCCATATGTTTATCTTTGCTTCCAGTTGCTTTGTTAGTGGTGTTTCATCTTTGAAGATGTCTTTAGATTCAATATCACTTAATCTTAGCCAAAAGGCCAGAAGCAATATTTTAGCCCTCAATGTCATGGTGGATTTTCCGATGCTTCTTCAATGTCTTTATGAAGTCAGGTCTGATATCGAGATCTTTAATCCATTTTGATTTGAATTTTGTGTATGGTGTTAGATAGAGGCCTAAGGTCATTTTTTATATGTAGTTGCCCAGTTTTCCTAGCACTGCTTGTTGAAGAGGCTTTCTTTGTTCCACTTTATATTTTTCTCCTTTATCAAAGATTAACTGATCATATATATATTAGGATGTGTATCAGGTTACTTAACTCTATTCCATAGGTCCTCAGTTCTATTTTTTTTTCCTCTAATATCACACTGTTTTAGTTACTACTGCTTTGTTGTACAGTTTGAAGTTGGGAAAAGTGATGCGTCCTATCTTCTTTTTTCCCAAACATTGCTTTGGCTATTCGTGGAGGTTTATTGTTCCATTTGAGTTTCAAGAGTGTTTGGTCAATTTATTTGAAAAAAAAAATGTCATGGGTATCTGTCGGGGAACTCCCCTGGGGTCCCCCAACAGTGTCAGGACAGAGTTTGTCTTCTACCTCCGAGGACGCGGGAGAACAGATGAAAACTCACAAGTCCGGTGCAGTTCCAAAAATGGCTTTTAATAGTACAAAAGCTCTTCCACAGCACTCCAATATAACGAACAAACTCTAGCTCTGGTCCGAACTTAGACCATACAGAAAGAGCCTAAGTCTCCCACCAAAGAGAGAGGATCTCACCCAAGCTGAGTCCTACCCAGAAGAAGGGAGCGAAAGGCCAAAAGCCAAAAGCCAAAAGCCAAAACCCAAAGCCGCAGGAGCCAAAAGCTGAAGGCTGAGGAACCAAAAGGCAAAAGGTGAAGGGGCCTCAAGTTAGCCTTATATACACCAAAGTAATCCAATCAGGAGGTTGTCATGTCAACAAAGAACCATAAACAGAGTGTAGTGCCACACCTTATTGCAGGTATAAACAAAGGTTATGCCAAGGACTAAGGAGATTATCTCTTATGTAAAACACTGGAGAGAGAGGGCTGATATAAAGTAATACATCTTAACTTCATGAGCTTCATGTAATCTAGATGGTACCCACAAGGTCCTTCTTATTATTATCTGCACCAGGGTGATTCTGAGTATCTTGTTCTCGTGTACTGAAAGGGGCACTCTTGCCTGCTTAGAGCAAACTAGTATGATCCTTCCTATAGTCTTCCTATAGTCTCAACGTAGCCAGGGTGGTAGTCTCCTGGTAAATTCTAACTGTCCCACGTTGGGTGCAGTGGGTATAAAGAGGAGCTGTGCCCAATCTAGAAAACATAGAAGTCTTAGTAGATGTATAAGTCAGAAGTTATTCAATCAAGGTGACTTCTGTAACTGCCACACCCTCTAGCAGTGTTTACATAGAGAGAGGTCTCATTAGAATGAACCTTGACTTAAATAAGATTAAGCCGGGTGTGGGCAAAACAACAAAGCTCCCAGATTAGCTAAATCTGTCCTCCAACAGGTATCCCTATAGGTACTGCATTGAATTGGTATAATGCTTTAGGGATATTGTCATTTTGACAATGTTCTTCCTCCCAATCTATGAGCAGTTTATGTCCATTTCCTTGTATCCTCTCTTATTTCTTGAAGCAGTGTTTTGTAGTTTTTCTCTGTACAGGTCTTTTTACATCCCTTTTAAAAACTAATTTGAGATATTTTATTTTCTAAAGCATGATCTTGAATGGGATTAGTTTAAATATCACTTTCTTCTTATTAGTTAATTGCAAATAGGAAAACCATGGACTTTTTGGGAATTGACTTTATAAACTGCCACTGAACTATACATATCTATTGTTCTAGGAGCTTTTTTGGTTTAGGGTCCTCTAAACATAGTGCAATATCATCTGCAAATAATGATAGTTTGGCTTCTCTTCCTATTTGGATGGCCTTAATGTCTTTTTTCTTCTCTAATTGATATGGCAAGAACTTCCAGTATTATGTTGAGTAGAGGTGGTGATTATGGGCAACATTATCTTCTCTCTGATGTTAGAGGAAGGCCTTTAAATTGTCTCCATTGAGAAAATGCTAGCTCTGGGTTTGTGGTAGATGGTTTTGATGGTATTGAGTAAAGAATTCTTTACCCGGCTAAATGACATTAAGATTCGATGAAAAGATACACAACATTATGGATAAACAAAAGCTCAGGAACTTTATAAGCTCAAAACCAGCTTTAAAAGATGGACTGAAGGAGCTACAATAAGAGAAAATAAACCTAAAAGTATAAGTTTATACAGCAAAATGGCACAAAATCCATGACCAAAATCTCTCTCAATGTCAATGGTTTAAAGACACCAGTTAAGAGACACAGGGTGTCAAAATGAATTAATAATGAACCCAAAATTCTGCTGCCTGAAGAAATGTATCTGAATATTCAGAGCAAACACAGACTCAAAGTCAAATGCGGGAGACAATTCTTCACTCAAACAAGTTCTCCAAAAGGTTGGAGTGGCCATACTAGTATCTGAGAACATAAAGTTCAGGCTGAAAAGCTAAGAAATAACAGTGAAAGCCATTTTTTAATAATTAAAGGATATTTATATCAAGAAGAAATTACACTCTTAAATATATACCGCCCAATGAGTGGCCAGCAAAATACCTGAAACAACTACTAATGGACTTCAAGGAAGATATTGACAGCAATGCAATTGTAGTTGGAGATTTTACAACAGCTCTATCACTTGACTTAATGACTTGATCACTTGACATCCTATTATTCATTTATTTCCATTTGACCCTATCACATGCCAGTGTAGCCCAATGGCATCTGGTTGCTTCAGGAATACAAAAAAGCCTCAAACCGTTCATTCAGGATCTTGATGAAGAAGTCTCACCATCTTTTAGGTGGGAGGCCATGTGATCTCTTGACATCCCGTGGGATCCAGTCAGTAACAGCACTAGTCCAGTGGTCTACTCCAAATCGCATTACATGTCCAGCACATCTGATTTTCAATGTCTTGGCAAAAGAGACAGCATCCCTGACTCTGGAACAGTGACAGAGGTCGGAGATCCAGATTCCTTCTTTCACTTGAGTGAGGCATGATATTCCAAGCATAGCTCTTTCGATTCCTCTTTGGGAGACCCAAATAGCATTCTCATCCTGCTTTTGTAGGGCACAGGTCTCTGAGGCATATGTTAATGCAGGGAGAATAGTGGAGTTGAAGAGGTGTGCCCAGAGTTGGAGGTTCTTTGTCATACTAGCTATTTCTTTGATGCCTCTGAAGGCAATTCATGCCACTCTCTTCCTCCTGCACAGCTCAGGTTTTAGGTCATTCATCATGTTGACTTCTCGACTTAGGTACACATAACTGCTGCATTCAGAGATGTTTGTTCCATTGAGAGTGAATGGGGCCTCTGGAACTAGCTCATTTTTCATGAACATAGTTTTGCTGAGATTCAGCTGTAGACCTATCTTTCCACATTCTTGGTCAAAGTCAACCAGCATTTGTGCCCCTTTGCTAATATTTGGTGTTATTAGAACGATGTCATCAGTGAAGCGGAGGTGGTGTAGTTGCGGACCGTCTATCTTCACTCCCATTCCTTCCCATTCTAATTGTCACATGATGTTCTCGGAGTGGCGCTGAAGAGTTTTGGTGAAATGGTATCACCCTGCAGAACCCCTCTTTTGACATTGATGATCATTTCTTTGTAAAATGGTGAGATCCTGGTGGTGAATCCGTAATACAGCTCATGAAGGATCTTGATGTATTGGGTTTGGACACCCTGTTCGGCTAGGGCTTTCGACCATTTCAGTCTCCACAGAATCAAAGGCTTTCTTTAAATCAATGAACGTGATTGATTTAAAGAACAATGAACGTGATTGATTTAAAGAACGTGATTGATTTAAAGAACAGCTCTATCACTTCTTGATAAATCCACGAGACTGAAACTCAGCAAGGAAATATTGACTCTAAAGGAAGAAATGGAAGACAGAAGGTTAGTAGATATATACAGGGTTCTTCACCCTCAAAAAAGTTGAATAAACTTTTTTTTCTCTAGTACTCATGGAACATTCTACAAGATAGACCACAGGCTGGGACACAAAACATACCTCAATAAAATCAAAAGATAGTAATTGTATATACTATTCTTTCAGACCATGAGACACTGAAAATAGAAGTGAATCACATACAGAAATGGAGAAATACAATCAGTGGGTCATAGGAAATCAAACAGGAAATAAAAAGATTCCTGGAAACAAATGAAAATGAAGACACTAACTACCAGAATTCGTTGGGACACAGTGAAACCTGTGCTAAGATGAAAGCTAATAGCTCTGCAATATTTCATTAGGAAAGAAGAAAGTGTCCAAATAAATAATTTGACTTCACAGCTTATGATATTGGAGGGCCTGAGTGATAGCCCAGTGGTAGGGTATTTGCCTTGCATGCAGCTGGCCCATGCCAGCCCAGGTTTGATCCCCAGCATCCCATATGGTCCCCTGAGCACTTCCAGAAGTAATTCCTGAGTGCAGAGCCAGGAGAAACCCCTGAGCATTGCCGAGTGTGACTCAAAAAGAAAAAAAAATATATTGGAAAATGACCAACAAAAGTAGCCCCACCAGGCAGAAAGAAGAAAATAATAATACTTAGAGTAGAAATCAATGAGATGGAATCCAAAAACACAATCCAAAAGATGAATAAAACCAAGATATGGATATTTGAAAAAAATTAAACAGGATCCACAAACAACTTGCAAGTCTCATAAAGATCTGGAGAAAGAATCCTAATAAATTTAATCAGAAATGAGAATGGGTACATCATTCAGAAGGTTTTTGAGGGTGAAGACCCCTGTATATATCTACTATCAGAAACTACAGAAATTCAAAAGATCACCAGAGATTACTTTGAGAGTCTGTATGCCACAAAACATAGAAGAAATTGAAAGATTCCTGGATTCTTATAAACTCCCAAGGTTGAACTAAGAATACTTGGATTACCTCAACAAGTCTATCACTCCCGAGGAAATTGAAATGGTAATCAAAAAAGTCTTCCCAAACATAAAAGCCCAGGTCCAGATGGATTCACTACTGAATTCTTCCAAACCTTTAAAGAGGACCTGTTTCCCAGTCCTTTTCAAGCTTTTCCAGAAAATTGAAGAAACAGAGACATTCCCAAACAGTTTCTAGGAGGCACATATCACCCCTACCCTGATACACAAACGAGACAGAGACATCACACAAAAAGAAAATTACAGGCCACTATCTCTGATGAACATAGATGCAAAGATCTTCAAAAAATATAGCAGCAAATAGAATCCAAAGGCTCATCAAAAATCTTAAACCACAATCAAGTAGGATTCAGCTCTGGGATGCAAGGATTGTTCAATATTCACAAGTCAATAACATAATACATCATATCAATAATATAAAACATAAAAACTATATGATCATATCAATAGATGCAGAGAGTGTTTGACAATATCCGGTACCCGTTCATGATAAAAACTATCCACAAAATGGGAATTGAAGGAACTTTCCTCACTATCGTCAAAGACATCTTCCTGGTTAATTTTTAGTGGTAGAAATATTGGGGCTTTCCACACTTCCCTTGGAAAAGAATTCAAAAGACCAATACATTTAGTACATCGACCAGAAGGTCAGCCTAGATTTTCTTTCTTAATTTAATGCCATTACTCCCAGGAATTGGGTCACTTTAAACAATTCTCTCTTTCCACTCAACAAAACAAATTTGTTTTGTTGAGTGAATCTACTAGGAACTCCAAAAGATAGTGAATTGCATGGATGAAGAAAGGTACAGACTTGGTTAGTAGTGAAGCAAAATGAGCTTACTATTTTGTAAATCATTCTGTTCAAAAGAGCCATATAAAGACTTGTATTTTTATATTATTTTTATTTATATTAATAAAATACATGAAAAAACTCTCCTTCGAGAACGTGTTACCAATTACCTTATATTGTGAATTCTATTACTTTTACATGCATATTAAAAGAACAAAATACTTGTTTTCTGTAACTTTCAAAAAAAATATCACTTCTATTCAGAGTTTGACTTCTTGAAAGCTTGACAGTAAAATGTTTTTAGAATCATTTTTTAATCCACTAATCATGATGTTTACTTGATAAGCTATTTTAATCTTCACTTGATCACTTGACATCCCGTTATTAATCGATCTGCCCGAGCAGGTGCCAGTAACATGTGTCACGG
Source organism: Cryptotis parvus (assembly GCA_021461705.1). NCBI lineage: Eukaryota > Metazoa > Chordata > Mammalia > Eulipotyphla > Soricidae > Cryptotis > Cryptotis parvus. The sequence goes on from JAJIBD010011944.1 coordinate 14,191, forward strand.
AAGTACACATGATTTTATATTATATCATGATAGAGCAGTCAACAACGTACTATATACTTAAGATATATGATTAAAGGAAAACTATTTGGTGTCTATAAATGATAGTGAATAAAAATTGTATATTATGAGTTATATACAATAAAAGAAAATAAGTGATAGTTAATTAAAAATTATATATTATGAGTTATACACAATAAAAGAAAAACATTATTACTGCTATTTCAGAATTGTTAGCTGATAGATTTTGGAGATTTAGAGAATAGCATTTTATAAAGTCTTTCTCACTAATTAATTTTACCTGTACCTTGTATTCACTGATTCCAACTGAAACAGTTGTATGCTGCACTACACCATAACAGCAATTAGCATAAAAGTTATTATTTTGGCAACATAGATTTATTTAAAATAATGCTATCCATCAGAGTAAGTTGTTCATCCATAGTCAGTATAACAAATGGTCCTGTTCAAATTGAGGCAAAATCAGGAACCATTTGCTACCATTTGCTACTTTCTCATAGGAATTAAGCATAGAAAGTTTCAGTGTCAGGGTGAAAAGATAATAGAGTCAAGATCTCTTGCCTTGAATGTGGTCTACCTGGTTTCAAGACATAGCACCCTATATTGTACAATGAGTCCTGCCAGGAGTGTTCCCTGAGCACAGAGAGAGGAGTTAGCCCTGAGCATTGCTAGATATAGCTCCAAAGCATTTGTCCAATGGCAATCAGATTGGCATGTCTGACATTCATCAAGTTGGGACTAGATATGTCACATACAATGTGATAAAAATATCATGTAATAAAACAAACACAATATGACTGTCTGAACTTTAGGGTTATCAGTGGTCTCAGAAGACTGCCATTTATTCAATGCAATATTGTCTACCCCACACTCCTAGGCTACCAACTGGTGAACAATGTTGACAAAGACATTAAGAGCAGTTAGTAGGCACATACAGATTGGAAATGTGCATGAAGATCATAGACTGGACTATTTTACATAGCCATCAGAAGGCACCCTTAAAATAAATTTAAAATGATGTCCTCAGAGTTTCCTATTCAATTTTTGTCCATGCTGCCCCTACATCTGCAAAAGCAGTCTGATTCTATGTTTGCTTGGTGTACACTTGCAGTTAGCAGATATTTGTCACCTATTTTATTCCTTTCTGCTATTTTATTATTTCTTAGGTGCATATTACAATGCAAAACACAATGAAGATGAGATTACTACATTTCAACCAGAAAAAAACACTTCAATTGCTTATTGAAGTTATTAAAGTTCTTGTTTGTTTTGCTTTTTTATTAATCAATTAATTAATTAGTTAATTAATTAATTAATTAATTGCTTTTGGGCCAATGCTCAGGGGTTACTCCTGGGTCTGCACTCAGGAATTACTCCTGGCAGTGCTTGGGGAACCATATGGCATGCCGGGGGAATCTAACCCAGGTCGGCCGTTGCAAGGCAAACGCCTTACCCGCTGTGCTATCGGCCCATTTTGTTTTTTTAAGGAGAGTGCAAACAGTCCCTGACTACCACTAATTATGCAGCTGTGTGTTCCACATCTGGGGAAATCACAAAGGTCAGCATATCTGAAATGCAATGGTTAAGCCTTGCCTTGGGAAAACCATATTTGTGATAACAGTATCTTCGCTGCCAGGTACGTATATAGTTATTAAAGTTTTTTTAAGGTAAATGCTGCTATAAAAATTTAAGTTTTTTTTAGTCAGCTTTTTATTCCTAAAAGCTGACTAAAAAATAAGAAGAAAATATCCTGGTTGAATATTTCTTGTATTAGTGAAATTCAATCAATATATTTTCTTCTACATAAACAATGAAACTAGGAAAAAAATCACACACTATGTAAGTAAAATAATTTATGAGTTATATTCTCCTTAGGTAGGGAGTTAAAATATAATTATTTTAATACATATTCTTGGACTTACTTTCCTTTTCAAATTTAATGTGAAAAGGAAAGCACAACTTTGTACTTTTTCTGTGGAAGAGTTCTTGAAAGATGGAGGAAAAACTGTTGCACCAATTTGAGTTTATAATAGTACAATTAGAAACATTTTTGATTATAGTAAATATACTCATCTTGGCAAAAATGTACTAAATAATAGACAGAATGTGTTCCGAGGTTTTTGAAATGCTACATTTGATCTTAGCCAAAAGACCAAGAAGCAATTTTTGGAATAATATGATTATAAATGAGAGTCTTCTACTGATAGTATACCACCACCACATGGCAGAGCCTGGCAATCTACCCGTGTTTCATTTGTTATGCCAAAAACTCTCAGAGACTCTCAGACATGGGGTAGAGCTGCTACTTGCTCTCCCTGTTCCCAGCAGCTCATGAGGAGCCCGGGAGGCATGGCAGGTTCTAGCCCTTGCCTGCCACACCCCACCAGAGCCTCACAACAAGCCAGAAGAGCCCCCACGACTCCATGGGGGCCACCGTTTTCCACATCTGGACTTCTTTCTCATCTCACCTCCACCCAGCAGATCAGTCTATCACAGCCTGGATCATCGACACCCACCCTGCAGCAGGTTTTTTTTTTTTAATCCGGCCCAGGTATGCTGAACCAGAGACTCTCAGACATGGGGCAGAGCTGCTACTTGCTCTCCCTGTGCCCAGCCACTCATGAGGCACCCAAGAGGCATGGTGGGTTCTATCCTTGGCCTGCCACCCTAGCAGAGCCTCACAACAAGCCAGACGACCCCCCACTCCATGGGGGCTGCTGTTTTCCACATCGGACTTCTCTCTCATCACAACTCCACTCAGTGGACCAGACTATCACAGCCTGGCTCGCGTGGCTGTCAGGTTCATCAATAAATGCTTTATTTAGAGGTGACTACAAGAGTATGCCACCCACACAGAAAGCCTGGCAAGCTGCTCGTGTCATATTCGATATGCCTAATACCAGTAACATTTATATTAGGTCATTCCCATGACCTAATATAATGGTTTGAGCTCTTTATGTTCCTGGAGCAAGTGGATGCCTTTGGGTTCTACTAGCATGAGACAGGACATATGGAGATATTACTGGTGCCCACTCTAGCAAATAGATGATGAACAGGAATCTCGTAAGTCAGTGATCTCGCCAAAAAACTAGTAACAATTATGGACCTCAATTCCAAAACCTGAAGAATGGTTTGAGGCTCTTCCTGTCCCTGGAACAAGCCGATGCCCTTGGTTACACATGCTTGTGACAGGTCGTATGGAGATGTTACTGGTGCCTGCGGGAGCAAATCGATGAACTATGGGAAGACAGTGATACAGTGAGACAGTGATATTTGTAAGCACCTAGGGGCATATCCTATCTTTGAGACTCTTTGTTGTGGGGGATTGAATTTCCACCAAAAAACAAACAAAGAATGAATATATATACTTTCTTTTAGTATATTTATATACTAAATATCACTTGATCACTTGAATCCCGTTACTCATCGATTTGCTTGAGCGGGCACCAGTAACATTTCCATTGGACCCTATCACATGCCAATGTAGCCCAATGGCATCTGGTTGATTCAGGAATATGAAGAGCCTCAAACCGTTCCTTCAGGGTCTTAACAAGGAAGTCTGACCATCTTGTAGGTGGGCGCCACGTGATCTTTTGACATCCGTGGGATCCAGTCGGTAACGACTAGAGCCGTTATACTAAATATATAAACTAAAATATGTGGTACATGTTTTAAAGAACATAACTTTATTTTTGTGTCATTGAAATAGAAAATAGAAACAGAGCTGCTACTTGCTCTCCCTGTGCCCACTTGCTCTAATAGAAATAGAGCTGCTACTTGCCTCTCTGTGCCACAACTCCACCCAGCAGACCAGACTATCACTATCACAGCCCGGATCACCGACACCCACCCTGCAGCAGTTTTTTTTCAATCCGGTCCAGTATGCTGAACCAGAGACTCTCAGACATGGGGCAGAGCTGCTACTTGCTCTCCCTGTGCCCAGCCGCTCATGAGGCACCGGGAGGCATGGTGGGTTCTAGCCCTGGCCTGCCACCCCAGCAGAGCCTCACAACAAGCCAAGTGATCCCCCCACTCCATGGGGCTCCCATTTCCACATCCGGACTTCTTTCTCATCACAACTCCACCCAGCAGACCAGACTATCACTATCACAGCCCGGATCATCGACACCCACCCTGCAGCAGTTTTTTTTCAATCCGGTCCAGTATGCTGAACCAGAGACTCTCAGACATGGGGCAGAGCTGCTACTTGCTCTCCCTGTGCCCAGCCGCTCATGAGGCACCCGGGAGGCATGGTGGGTTCTAGCCCTGGCCTGCCACCCCAGCAGAGCCTCACAACAAGCCAAGCAATCCCCCCACTCCATGGGGCTCCCATTTCCACATCCGGACTTCTTTCTCATCACAACTCCACCCAGCATACCAGACTATCACAGCCCGGCTCGCGCAGCCACTAGCGGCTTTGCGATTCATCAATAATTGCTTTATTTAGAGGTGACTACAAGAGTATATCACCCGCACAGCAAGCCTGGCAAGCTGCTCATGTCGTATTTGATATGCCCAATACCAGTAAAATTTATATCAGGTCATTCCCATGACCTAATATAATAGCTTTAGGCTCTTTATGTTTCTGGAGCAAGCGGATGTTTTTGGGTTTTACTAGCATGAGACAGGACATATGGAGATATTATTGGTGCCCGCTCTAGCAAATAGATGATCAACGGGAAGATAGTGATAGTGAAATAGAAAATATGCACCCTTGCTTTAATTGGAAATAGAATGATATTCTTATATGTATGGTGTGTTATTTTATGATATAATCAACCAAACAGCATTTCTTTTCTATTCAGGACCTTAGTGGATATTTTTAAAAATGCCTTTACAAAATAACTGCTAAATGTGAATAAGAATTTTCTAATTTCCTAGAAAGTTAATCAAAGGAACATTATTTAGTAGAGAGGCCAAAAAATAAAGTGGCAAGTAGAAGGTAAATAATTAGATACATTAAGAGGCAGAAGTAGAAAGAGTGATGAGTGAAATATCCTTTCAAACATGGAAAAGGACTCATTAGGAAATGCCAAGTGGCTTCATCCAGAGATCGAGCCACTATACGTTTTTTAATTCTAAAAATTATACTCATCTGATGAGTAAAATAAAAATGACTATATTGTTATTTTAGTTATCCAGCCTCACAAATGTTAGCTGTCATATTTGTACTTAATTTTTAAACTTTGGGATTTTAATATATTTTCTAAGGATGTGTCCCTCCTTGGCATGAAATGTTCTAGAATCAGACCTATGGGAATAAGCGACCAGTTAAAGATTTCCTATTCATGCAACAATTGCCATGTAGTTGTGGCCAGTTTAAAATCTCCCAAAATGACAATATAACTTATGTTAAACCTTTGTAAATACAAGACTCTACTCCTAATTTTAAGAAATTGTAAGAAATACATTACAGCTGGAATCAAGTACATGTTGGAAAGTGTTTGCAAACCGCAAGCTCAGTTTATATCCCTCACATTATAAATGGTCCCTGAGCAATGCCAGGAGTGATTGTTAAGCATAGAGCCAGGAGCAAAGCCTGAGCACTGCCAGGAACAAACCCTGAGCAAAACCATAGTACTACTGATAATAATAAAATTATCAAAGATTATAGACAGTAACTAGAAAGCAAAGTTCTGAAATGAAGGGTGCGGCTAAAGTTCTGTGTCAAATTTACAAATTTTAAACTTACTAGACTGTTGTCAGGGTTATTTGTGATCTAATAGAGAAAACTATTCTCTCAGAGCCAGAGAGGCTTGAGATGCTCACAGCTGACTCTGGTTCAATGCCTGAAACTATATAGGCATGGTCCTGACCATAGAACGTTGATGAGCCTTGACTAGAGCTTAAAAAGCTTAATTTTCTAAACTCCAAAGTTAAAATACTGAAAATCAACAAAAACCTATTCTCTAAAGAAAAAATTTGTATATTTGATACTTGAAGATTAGTACAGTGAGTCATTAAATAGGTAGAGAATTAAATTAAAATATATTTGAATGATTCAAAACATGATGAATAAACGCCATTATATTTTTAACCTAATGATCTGAATTCATCTTTGCAATATGATATGTATTTTTATTATTAGTATGATTATAATTAGTATTACCTCAGGAAATAAGGACATCCATACACTATACACTTAAATTCTGCTGCAGTTCATTCAGGAAAAGACTCTGGAAACTAATGAAGTGATTTTTCTGAAGGTCCCTCAATCTATCTAACTCTTGCTGTACAGAATCCTACTTCTATTTTTAGATACTGTAAGAAATAAGACAAGAAGCAAGGTCTTTAGAGACTCATTAGGCCCATTAGAAAATGTTTCTAGCAGCGCCTATCAAAACAACAGAAATAAATAACCTTTGTTCCTCAGATATGGATTCACCCTGTTTCTGTAGCCCCATTTCTGGATGATATATTATAGTCATTATAGTCACCTCTGTAGGACACTGTGTACACAAAGTGTGAGAGCATCACCTCGCAGTTCAGGGTATTGCCTGATATATGAACCATTTGTCCTTGTCAGATTGTCAAGGTGAAAGAATAAACTTTAAATATGATCCACTTCTCAACAACAACAAAGTAGGGAAATAAAATATTTTGTCTTACTTTTTCTTGCCATAAAAAATACACTGGGGAAAATGTAGTAAATGATAAAAGGCCTTAAAGAAATGTACGCTTGTTTCATTTTTTTAAAATCTCTGCTTAGAAGAGACATTCCATAAAATCAAAATGTCAGAATCGGCTATATGCAGGATGCTGCGCTTAGTAATAAAGAATTATTTACTGGAGATGTTATCAGAAAGGACTAAATGTTTGTGTTAGTGAAAGAAAAGCTAAATGAACATCAAAATTACCTCTTTATTAAATGTATAATATATTATTGGCTTAATTTTTATTTCTAATGAACTCTTCTGTGGAGTTGAGAGATATATATATATATATATATATATATATATATATATATATATACATATGTGTGTATAGTGATGCCAGTGATGCCACAGGTGACTTATGTGGAGAGGAGAGAGGCTACAGCCTGGAAAACTAATTTATTTTTTCTTTCTTTAAATTTTATTATACTGCTACGAGATATACAGTTACAAGGCTGTTCACGATTGGTTCTCAGTCACACATTGTTCCAGCCTCATCCTCCACAACCCTCCCAAGTTCCCCAAATTCTCTTCTCTGTTCCCCCCAGCCTGCCTCTATGCTAGGCATTTTTTCTCTTTTTTCTTTCTTTCTTTCTTTCTTTCTTTCTTTCTTTCTTTCTTTCTTTCTTTCTTTCTTTCTTTCTTTCTTTCTTTCTTTCTTTCTTTCTTTCTTTCTTTCTTTCTTTCTTTCTTTCTTTCTTTCTTTCTTTCTTTCTTTCTTTCTTTCTTTCTTTCTTTCTTTCTTTCTTTCTTTCATTTCTCTCTCTTTCTTTCTTTCTTTCTTTCTTTCTTTCTTTCTTTCTTTTCTTTCTCTATTTCTCTCTCTTTCTTTCTTTCTCTCTTTCTCTTTCTTTCTTTCTTTCTTTCTTTCTTTCTTTCTTTCTTTCTTTCTTTCTTTCTTTCTTTCTTTTCTCTCTTTCTTTCTTTCTTTCTTTCTTTCTTTCTTTCTTTCTTTCTTTCTTCTTTCTCTCTTTCTCTCTTTCTTTCTTTCTTTCTTTCTTTCTTTCTTTCTTTCTTTCTTTTCTTTCTTTCTTTCTTTTCTTTCTTTCTTTCTTTCTTTCTTTCTTTCTTTCTTTCTTTCTCTCTCTCCCTCCCCTTTCTTTCTTTCTCTCCCTTTCTTTCTCTCTTTCTATCTCTTTCTCTCTCCTTCTTTCTTTCTTTCTTTCTTTCTTTCTTTCTTTTCTTTCTTTCTTTCTTTCTTTCTTTCTTTCTTTCTTTCTTTCTTTCTTTCTTTCTGTCTGTCTGTCTGTCTTTCTCTCTTTCTTTCTTTCTTTCTTTCTTTCTTTCTTTCTTTCTTTCTTTCTTTCTTTCTTTTCTTTTTTTCTTTCTTTCTTTCTTTCTTTCTTTCTCTTTCTTTCTTTCTTTCTTTCTTTCTTTCTTTCTTTCTTTCTTTCTTTCTTTCTGTCTTTCTCTCTCTCGCTCTCTCCCTCTTTCTTTTCTTTCTTTTTCTTTTTTCTCTTATTTGTCCTATTCCTCCTCTTCCTCCTCTTCTTCCTCTTCTTTCTCCTCTTCTTCCTTTTCTTTTACTTTTCCTATATTTCTCTTTCTGTCTCTCTCATCTCTCTTTCTCCATTCTCTTATACATTGTGGTTTACAATATATACATTAATTAGTTATCAATGTATATCCAGTGCCTATATTAATGATAAGTTCTAAACTAGCATTACCATTTCCAACAACTTTTAGAACACTGACCAACCTCTGGCCTCCACAATCTTATTGTAGATTCCAACCACTGCCAAGTCCTCATGGCCTATATATTGCCTGGCATTGGATATATGTCTCATACTATTTGTTTTATATCCCGGAAATAAGTGTGACAATTTTGTATCTGTCCTGTTCCTTCTGACTAATTTCATTCAGCATGATTCTGATCCAAGGGCACTGAAGTCACCAGGCTCAAGAAGGGACCTACAGCTTCTTTACTTTCCACCTTTGTGACCCGGAAACAGCTGAGGAAGGCTAACATTAGTTAGGTTTCTCTTGTGGGCCTTGATCACTGTG
>JAJIBD010011945.1:0-43693 GCA_021461705.1 Cryptotis parvus
TGACCTAGGTTTGATTTCCAGCATCCCATATGGTTCTCTGAGCACTGCCAGGAGTAATTCCTGAGTGATAGCCAGGAGTAAGCGCTGAGTACAGTTGGGTATACCTCTACCCTCCCTCAAATAAGCAAAACCCCACCCAAATATAGATACATATTATTATTGGTAGTGAAGTGTGAACAAAAGTCTTTTCTAACAATGGACTTTGTCTTTCTTACAGGTAGAAATTTCAACTGGTCTTATTGTGTGTCCTTGTGGAGCTCATAGTAGGAGAGCAAGATTTTGTTCTTTTTTTTTTTTTGCTTTTTGGGTCACACCCGGCGATGTCAGGGGTTATGCCTGGTCGCCTCAGGAATCCTCCTGGCAGTGCTCGGACCATATGGGATGCCGGTCACCGGCGTACAGGCTGGCCGCAAACGCCCTACCCGCTGGGCTCGCCCGGCCCCAGCAAGATTTGTGTCTTAATTGAAGGGGAGGAATTTTGTTATTCGCCTGAATTTCCTTGACTCTCCTCTAGGAGAGCGTGATCACGATGCCGGAGCCTCTGCTTATTTCACAAGTTGGAAGGAGACCACGTAGTTGAAAGTGATGAAAGAGAAATCTTCGAGAGCTATAGCGAAAGGCATTCCGGGAACATGAAGCGCCCTGATGAGCCAGCAGGAGCGTGAAAGGGAGCGTTTTGTGTCCCTCCGTCTCAGAGGAAAATGTTTCCCACCCTCCAGTAGTTCTCCTGTCTGTACTAGATGCTGCAGCGGGAGTGTGCGCGTAGCCAGTGGGCACAGGTGGATGTGCTGATGATGGGCAGGGGTTGGGGTCATACACACTTGGCCACGGTAGCTCGCTGGGGCCAGCACACTCTCTTAGTTGTGGTGCTTGCTGTAGTGCTGGCTGTGGTGAGGAAAAGACACCCCGTGCTACCTCTCAAACAAGTCATCACCAGAGTTGGTGCTGCCCCGGGCAGCTGAGTCTGGGCCACATACCCACGGGGCACATTTGAGATGATCCTAGACTTGCTTTGTGATCTTGGTGCCCTGGGAATATACTTCAGATGTGCTCACATCCTGGAGATGGTACAGATCCTGCTTTGCAGAATAGCATGCTTGGAAATTTCTGCTTCTGGTGTCCTCTGCCAACTGCCTGCAAATGCCCCTGTCCCCCTAGAGATATAATCTATACGGTGGAGCTCTTGCCTTTGTTCCAGGCCCAGCTTTGGAGCACGAGCTCAATCCAGTGTAATTAAGACAGTGTTTTCCCCACTTCTTCCGGTTTCTGCTGTCTGGTCATGGTGCCAGCATATCTTTTCAGTTGCAGTACTCAACAGGGATCACGACCTTTAGCTGTGGTATTCACATATACCTGGCTATATGTGGCTAGAAATAATTTGCAGCATTGGAGATCACAGATAGCAGAGCTGCCAGGTTTGTGTTGGTGCATGTGCTGGCACCAGGGATTGAACTCTTGACCACATGCCCTCATTCCCTCATGTTTGCAGTAGGGACACTCCACATCACTGAGCTATCTCTGTGGCTCGGAGACAGGGTTGCCTTCTGGTGGAATTGGCATGGCTACACTGACAGAGGCCATGAGGCAAGGTGGCAGAGGGTGGGGATTTCATTGGCTAAGGGGGACATATAATCATTTTCCCTCTTCCTTTGTCTTTTATTTATTTATTTTTAATGACTGGGGGTACTGGAGAGAGTAATTCAAAAACTCCCAAGAATAAGTCTTGTACCCATTGTGTGCTGGGAAGTGATGGAGGCCTTAGGTCTTGCAGGGGAGGGGCCATGCACACTACAGCTTCACTCATTACTACAGAGAAAGGATCAATCTCCAAGAAGCAGGGGTTTGAGAACAGCTTGAATGGGAGTCTATGGGCTTCTTCTCTGAGCAGAACTTTCAGTACCGCCCCAGGAATGGGGAAATTACCATTTGATTACACTCTTCTCCAGGTCACAGTGGGGCAGTGGGACTTCGCCTGGGTGCTGGAACCCGGGAAAGGGTTTTCTGCTCTCCCGTTTGACTGGTAGTTTTTTTTAAAAGGATAATTGCTAGTATGATTGTGTTTTTTAAATTGATTTTTTAAAATTAAATCATGTGCAATAGAGCATTAAAAAACTGTCTTTGGTTGGGTTTCAGTCATACAGTGTTCCAACACTCATCCCTCTACTAGTGCACATTTTCCACCACCAATATGCCCATTGCCCTCCCACCCATCCCCATAATCTGCCTTTATGGTGGGCACTTTTCTTTTCCCCTCTCTCTCTCTCTCTCTGTCACTTTTTCTCTCCTTTTCACCTTTAGTTCATTGTATTTTGAAAAACAGGATACTGAAGGGTTATCATGCATATCCCTTTACCTACTTTAAATACTTACTTCTAGTCTAGCATTTCTGTTCCCAACTATTATTGTCAAATTGGTCCCTTCTCTATCTTACCTACCCACCACTCCACACAATTGTGGTAGACTCCAACCCTTGACATGTCCTCCTGGCCCATTTTGTCTGGCTTTGGATAGTAGCCTCTTACTATGTTTTTTATACACCACAAATGAATGCTGTCATTCTATATCTGTCCTTTACCTTCTGACTAACTTTACTGAGAATAATACTCTATGTCCATCCATCTGTAGGCAGACTTTATGGCTCCACTTTTCCTAACAGCTACTTAGCATTCCATTGTGTAGATGTACCATAGTTTCTTTATCTAGTCATCTGTTCTCGGGTACTCAGGGTGTTTCCAGATTCTGGATATTTGTAAGTAGTGCTGCGATGAACATAGAAGTGTAGATGGTGTTTCTGTTGTGTGTTTTTTGGCCCCTGGATGGTAGGATTTGTCCCAAGGGGGAATGTGCTTTTTCCAGGCACTCACCCTTTCCCCACTTCCAGAGCTTCTCTCCATCTCCCACCCTGTTCCCAGTCTAGAAAGAGAAACCAAAGGGTGGCCTTAAATGCCCTTTGACCTCAGGTTGTCACAGTTAATTGAAAACTCATGGGCTGGAGTGATAGTCCAGTGGGTAGGACATTTACCTTGCATGCGGCCGACTTGGGTTTGATCCCTGGCATCCCATATGGTCCCCCATGCAATGCCAGGAGTAATTCCTGAGCACAGAGCCAGGAGTAACCCCTAAGCATCACTGGGTATGACCCCCCAAAAAAAAAACTCAGTGATTCCTCTTTCCCCTCCTCTCTCCTCCTCCCTTCCTTTGCTTTTGGGTCACACCTGACAGTGCTCTGAGCTTATTCCTGGCTCCCTAGTTAGGGATCACATCTGGAAGTACTCAGGGACCATATGGGTTACTGGGGATTAAACTGGGGTCAGCCACAGGCCAGATCACGTGCCTCGCTGTGGTACTATCTCGCTGGCCCCTTCTTGGTATTTCTTATTTGCTTATGTGGGCTCAGTAAAGCTTATCTTGTAACCTCTCTGATTCCAGCATTCTGGGTTATAGAGGATAAGCAGAACTTCACCTTGGTGACTTCTCACCTAGTAAAATATTATCTACTTTTGGGAAGCAGGGATAAGGATCAAGTTCATGACCTTCTACAACCAAGACAACTGACTCTAATTGTGAGCTCTATCCCTGGATACTTGTAATATTATTGCACCAAGAAAATATGCTTCTTCACAAAGTCTTCTGTCAATCCACTTATTTCAGACGAGCTCCAAGTATCTATTCTACTTGGCCCTTTGGGAGGAGGGGTGGGGCGGCCTCAAACATTTTCTCTGTATTAGGCCAGGTATTGGAATCTTGAATGTTAGACTGGTGACTCATTTTGCGGGAGTTAAGCTCGATGAGAAAGCTTCCTCCTCTTCTCTAGGAGCTGATAGGTTAGGGATCTCTTGCATGGGGCGGGGGATTGTGTGAAGTACAGACAGGACAGACTGCCCCTTCCCAGTGCCTCCCTGGGTCTGTGATGGCCAAGGGCCGCCATCTGGCTCCAAAGGCTCATCTGTATTATCTGTTTATTTAATTTGGTTTTGGGACACACCAGTGCTCAGAGACCAGTTCTAGCTCTGTGCTCAGGGATCACTTCTGGTGGAGCTCAGGGAACCATATGTAGTGCTGGGTAGCAAACCTGGGTTTTCCACATGCAAGGGAAGTGTCTTACTTACCCCATACTATTTCTCCATTCCTAGGTTGTGAATTTTTTTTAAAAAAACTTTAGATAGCCTTAAATTTATATGGAATCACACTTTATATAGCTGTCTTTTTTTAAAGCTTTATTTAAACAGTGTGATTTACAAAGTTGTTCACAATACAGCAGTTGCTTAAGGTATTCAATATTCCAACACCTGTCCCACTACCAATGTGCCCTTACCACCACTGTAGACCCTTGTTTTCTATAGACCCTGCAAGCCTGTTCCCTTAGAAGGCACTACTTAATTTATATTACTTATTACAACGTATATCTTGTAATGGTGTTGCTAAAGTCATGACCTTTTTACTGAGCTGGTACATGCAAATTGGGCCATCTGTGTTATTGATTTCACTTGCAGAACTTAGTGAGCTTCTACTCAATTTCTTAATAAAGTTGTATCTCCAGACCCACATTCACAACTGGTTGAGGGAAACCTATGCTTTCTGCAGGTGGGAAAGAAGCTATTTGCAGGCCAGAGAGTCTTCAACATGGAGCTTCACTGTCGTTGAATTGACAGTAGCTTCACTGTGTTTGAATTGACCTCTGGCCTCACCAGGTCTGGGGTTCACAGCCCCATCAACAAAGCGCCTCTTTCCTCATCCCCAAGTTTCTTCCTGCTTCACTGGAAAGATCAATTTGATCAATTTGATCAATACAGATGGGACTCTTACCCCACTTCCGTCACAGTATTCTTCCTCCTTCCCTTCCTCTCTTCCTCTCTCCCTCCTTCCTTTCCTTCTTCCCTCCCTTTTTCCCTTCCTCCGTCCCATTCTCCCTCCCTTCCTTTTTTATTGTGCTTAGGGTTACTCCTGGTTTTGTGTTTGGAGGTCACTCCTGGTGGCACTCGTGGAGCCATATATTGTGCCGCAGATCAAACTGGGGTCAGCTGTGTCCAGGCAAGTGTCTTACCCGTGAACTATCTCTTTGGCCCCATTCCTCTATGTTTCATCTCCGGGTGTGTTCCCATTACAGTTTTTATCACTCTATCAACCACCAGAGGCTTTGCCTACAAATAAGGAAAATCCCTCAGTCTTGCCTGGGATGTCAGACCTTCCCGTGGGAAGGAAAGAGAAGAGCAGGAAAATTCCACTGTTCAAACCTTATTTGTCCTTCAGGTGCGGCCAGAGCTTCTCTGCCTAGTGCCTCGAGAAAATGAAGGCCGATTTTAAAGAGAAAGATCATGTTTATCATTTTCTTTGGCTTTGTGGCAGAATCTGAAAAGGCCGTTGAAGAGAAGGAAATGAACATTCTGTGGTATTATTTCATACCTTTTAACGCTTTCAGGGCACTGTTTATAAAAATAGCACATCTGGGTTTCAGGTTTGGAAGAATCAATACTAAGATATCAGTTTTCCCTAAGTCGATCTATAAATTAAATACGGCTCCAACCATAATGCTGACCAAGTTAAAAAATTATTATTCTAGAAATAGAACAGCTTTTTTGTAAAATTTAAAACTAATGCTAAAGCCAATTTAAGAATGACATGAGAAAAAATATACTAGATAAAATATATAATTGCATGGGGAGTTGGGCCACACTTGGCACTGCTCAGGGGCTACTCCTGGCTCTATGTCTTCCTGGTGGTTTTTGTGGCGGTCATCAAGGAACTGTATAACTGTATGTAGTGCTGGGGATCAGCTGCATGCAAGGCTAGTGCTAGTCGTCGTCCTCCCCGTCTCCGTCTTCATCTCCTCCTCCTCCTTCTCTTCCTCCTCCTCCTCCTTCTCCTTCTCCCTCCTCCACCTCCTCCTTCTCCTCCTCCTCCTTCTCTTTCTCCTTCTCCTCCTCCTTTTCTCCTCCTCCTTCTCCTCCTCCTCCTCTTCTTCTCTTCCTCCTCCTCCTCCCTTCCCTTCCCCTTTCCCTTCTCCTTCTCCTCCTCCTTCTTCTCCTCCTCCTCCTCCTTCTCCTCCTTCTCCTTCTCCTCCTCCTCCCTTCCCCTTCTCCTTTTCCTTCTCCTTCTCCTCCTTCTCCTCTTTCTCCCTCCTCCTCCTCCCTCCTCCTCCTTCTCCTTCTCCTTCTCCTCCTCCTCCTCCTCCTCCCTCCTCCTTCTCTTTCTTCTTCTCCTTCTCCTTCTCCCCTCTTTCTCCTCCTCTTCCATCTCCTTCTCCTCATCCTCCTCTTCCATCTTCCCTACATATATTTAGGGGTTATCATGTCTATCTCTGCCTACATTCAATGCTCAGTTCTAGTCTGGCATTACCATTTCCAACAATTAGTAGAACACTGGTATATATTTATATCTCACAAATGAATGCAGTCAATCTGTATCTGTACTTTTCCTTCTAATTTCACTCAGTATGATAATTTCCATGTCCATCCACTTGTAGGCAAATTTCATGACTTTGTTTTTCCTGACAGCTGAATAGTACTCCATTGTGTAGATGTACCATAGTTTCTTTAGCCAATCTTCTGTTTTCGGGCACTCAGGTTGTTTCCAGATTCTGGCTATTGTAAATAGTGCTGTGATGAATATAAAAGTGCAGATGGTGTTTCTGCTGTGTGTTTTTGGGTCTCCAGGGTATATTCCCTGTTGTGTTATTGCTGGGTCAAATGGGAGCTCAGTTTCTAGTTTGTGGAGAAACGTTCATCTTGTCTTCCAAAAGGGATGGACAGTCGACATTCCCCCAACAATGGATGAGAGTCCTTTCTCTTCCCATCATGCCAGCACCAGTTGTTCTTGCTCTTTTGGATGTATGCCAGTCTCTGTGGTATGAGATGATATCTCATTTTTTTATTTGCATCTCCCTGATGATTAGTGGTGAAGAGCACTTCATATGCCTTTTGGCCATTTGAATTTTTTCTTTGTCAAAGTTTCTGTTCATTTCTTCTCCCCATTTTTAATGGGGTTGGATGTTTTTACTTGAAAAGTTCTACCAGTGCCTTTGTTTGAGTATTTTAATGTAAGAAATCCTATTCTCAGGGGTGGAGAGGTAGTAGAGGGGAGAAGACACTTTGTGAATTTCTGTCAGGGTATGCTGGGCATCTCTACAAAATCCAGGAGCAGAATATACAGGGTCCTCTTCTGCCCCAGGGATCGGTGGCCAGTGGACAGAGAAAAATGCAAGAATCCAGCAAAGTTTCAAAAGGCTTTGCTCTCACAGGTTCTGGTATACAATCCAACAATAGGAAAACCCTAGACTTTAGGTTTCTGGCTGGGCTCTGGCCATGTGTAGGTTTAGAATCCTAGGCCAAGATGGCCGCTACCTCATGCTTCGGTTCAACAGGGAAGAGAATGGAGAGCCTGAGAGTAGAGGGAGAAGGCAAAAGGGTAAAATGTGAAAAGTTGCAGAAGAAAGCAGGCTACAGCTTTTATAACTTTTTAGCACAGCCCAATGGAAAGCAGTTAGGGTCAATGCTCTTCAGGCAACTTCTCCCAGAACCTCACCTAGCCCTATTGAAATGTTAATGTTGTCCAGTCAAGGCTGCAGGTCCTTGGCAGATGGGGGAGGGCCTCTGAGATGAACTATATCTCAGAATACAAAGGCATGCATCTGTACCAGTGGATATTTTACAGCTAGGTATATATTTCTCCAAGCCTTCACAAGATTCTCATCTTTACGTCATAGTTGTTTTGCATATTAGTCTTTAGACTTATCAGAGAGCCATGCTTGCTTGCTTGGAGGTAAATAGCATTTCTCTCTGGTCTAATTACTTAGAGATCCAACGTAGCCAGGTAAATTTACTGGTAAGATCTATCTAGACCCACGATAATTGTGGTAGCATGAGAGAAAATATTTATACCAGCTAACATAGAATACTTGTATCATTTGATCACTTGTCTTCCTGTTGTTCATCAATTTGCTCGAGCGGGCGCCAGTAACGTCTCCATTCATTGGGAATGAGGTTCATTATTGTTACTGTTTTTGGCATATCGAATGCACCGTCATGGAACATAGAATCACTGTATCACTGTCTTCCCGTTCATCATCGATTTGCTCGAGCGGGCCCCAGTAACATCTCCATATGTCCTGTCTCATGCTAGTAGAGCCCAAGGCATCTGCTTGCTCCAGGAACATAAAGAGCCTCAATCCATTCTGGAATGAGTCTATAATTGTTACTGGTATTTGGCATATATATCAAATACAACACGGGTAGTTTGCCAGGCTGGGTAAGATATACTGCCACATATCAAACTGTTTTCTGCCCCTTATCTACAAAGTGACCCGCAGGAGGTAACTTCAGGTAAGATGCAAAGACTTTGGGCTACAGTGTACAGCAACACATTACCAGTTGGATTTGATCCCTGGCATATGGTGTCCTGAACACAGAAACAGGAGTAAACCCTGAGCACAGCCAGGCATGACCCCAAATCCAAAACCCAAAACAAGCAAAACAAATTCAGATGAGCCGATTTAAGTCTCATGATGTGATATTACCTCTAAAAACAAATCTGATTCTTAATGAACTCTGGAATTTCCTCCTACTCCAATATCCTCATTTTCCCACTTTCTTTTTTATTCTATTGATTCATTATGCTTCTACTTGCGTGTCTGTGTGTATCTGTGTGGGGTGGGGGCTCCCAAGCTCTGCTCCAGTTCAGTGATGGGGCACTGCTGGGGTCCAGTGTCCTGGGGTTGGTGTGTTCCTGGGAATTGAACTCAGGATATTGCACATGCATGGCATGCCCGTCCCTGACACGGTCTCCTGGACCCTTTTTGTTCTAAATGAATCCCGTAATCCTCTGAGCATCACGGCCTGGCAGATCAGCTCTCTGCAGAGAACTGACCTGGAGTGAACTTTCGAGAGATTAGCCAGGAGGAAAGAGTGAAGCACTCTGGGAGCCAGGGCCTGAAGGGAGGATGGAGGAAGCAGCCAGGGCCACTATGGCCTGGAATTCAGCAGGCTCCTGGCAGGAAAAGGGAGGACAGCAAGACCGCAGCTGCTCAGACTCACCTTGTCCCACCGTGAGGATCCCGGAAGCCGAGATGAGGGGCTTATCACCGTTTCCTGGGAAGCTGCACCAGGCTAGAAAATAAGACCCAGAAAGGTACTGTGGAAGCAAGGATGCCGTTCTCTCCTGTATGTTTTCTTAATCTTTCTCATTCTCAATGGAAAAATGGTTTGACAGAGATGACATTGAAATTTTTATTTTTGAATACTGTCTTCATTTCTGTAGTTCTTTAAAAAGGACTTCTGTTTTCGCAAAGTAGTAATCAGCTATTCTCAGCATTATAGATGGCTGTTCACTACAACCTTCGTATTAAAAACAGTTGGCCAGTTATTTGATGAAAAAGATAAGGTTGCCAAATGGAAGGTGTAAGAATCCACTTTCAAAGGCTTATTTATCTAATCACATATACACATATTGTCTAATTTGTTCCCAGGAGCTGATTCTTGAATTTGGGTGTTCTGGGTGAAAGAATTATAGGAGCTTACTTATTTCTGTTTCACTGTACCTAAAAATTACTTATATAAATAGTAGCATGAGAATAAAATCTACAGATTGAAATTCATATGCTGAAAAATATATTGTCTGATGATAAGTCTAAGAACTTCTAAGGCTTCATGTTAGCTCCAGGAGCTGGTCACAGAGCAGCCATGACTAGATGGAAGAGACAGAAACAAGTTTCCTTTTGATTTTAATCACTCTTGGTGTTGCTTAAAGAACCATATGTGGTTCCTTGGGGACCATATGCAGAGCCTGGGGTGGAATGGAGTGGTGGTGGGGTGACCATATGGAGTGCCAGGAATTGAACCAGGCTCACCCGTGAGCAAGGCCAGTACTACCTCTCCAGCCTCGAAAGTTTGAGTATCTTAATGCAAGTTTTATGAATGCCTAAGGGACTTTGACATTTTTGTACCCTCTCCATTTATGGGACACGATGAAATTTAAGAGCTGACACTGAGCTTGAGTTGTGACTAATCAGGGTCCTCATCTTCTTTAGCTCTTGACTGTCAGAAGAGTTAGAGTTAGGAGGTGGAGGTTTGCTTTTCAACTGATTGTCGTCTTTTATCAAAGAATAAAATGTATTTAAAATGTCAGAACCAGAGCAATAGTACAGTGGGTAGGGCGCTGTTGGGGAACGCTGCCGGGGTCCCCGAAAGTGCTGGGAAGCAAGTTCCCTTTAACCTCCGAAGCCGGCGGGGAATGGATGAAGACTCAGGAATCCGATGCAGTTTTAAAATGCTTTACTTATCACAGGTTCAGGCATACAAATCAGCAATAGGAAAAACCCTGTGCTTAGGATTCTCAGCTAGAACCCCAGACCACATGTAGGCCAAGATGGCAGCCACCACGTGTTAAGGCCCTGTAAAGAGGAGACAAAGACAAGACTCCCAAGAAGGGTGCAAGCTCACAAAGAGAGAGCCCAAAAAAGAGAGAGAGGAAGCAGGCTGGTTTTATACCCTGCAACTCAGACCTCCCACTATTATGGGAAGCAGAGAGGGTCAAATGTCCTCAGGTAATTTCTCCCAGCATCTCACCTAGGCCCTATTATATGCTAATGTTTTGAGCCAAGATCTGCCTGGAAATGCCTTTATAGGGTAGAGAAGGGGGTTTCTGAGATGGCATGGCTCTGTAACAAAGACTAATACTAATGCAAGTTAAATATTTCTCCAAGCCTTCATAAGAGTCTCGTCTACTTCCACGGTAGTTTTGTATTTGAGTTGTCTTTGAGTTATCAGGGAGCCATGCTTGCTTGCTTGGAGGCAAACAGCATTTCTCTCTGGTCTAATTACTTAGAGATCCAACGTGGCCAGGCAAATATGCTGGAAATATCTAGCTAGTCCCACGATGATTGTGGTAGCATGAGAGAATATTTATACCAGCCAGTACAGAATACATGGTCAGATAAACTGCCACATTTAGACTACCCCCCTATCTACGAAGTGACCTGCAGGAGGCAATCCAGGCCAGATGCAGAGGCTCTTAGAGGAGTCCTGCAACAGGGCACTTGCCTTGCTCATGGCAAACCTGGGTTCGATCCCCGGTACCCCATATGGTTCCCCCAAACCTTCCAGGACCTTCCAGGATCCCTGAGCATGAATCAGGAGTAAGTTCTAAACATCGCCAGGTGTGTCCCCTGCCTTCAAATGTATTATAACATAAATGCATGCTTGTAGGTCATGTAGTAGCAATATTGTCCCAGCCCCTAAGGGTGGATGGATGACACACTGTGCCTAGTCAGTCCTGGTCCTCTCAGAATACTTGCCCTGCCTTTCTCTGTGAGAGCCCCAAAACCTGGAGCATGTGATTTGTCTTATCCTCAGTTGTGTTCACTAGTCATTTGGCCTCTACCTGGAGTGAGTGAGGCCTAGGTCTCCGACCAGACAACTGACTTCCATTGCCAGCGCTGCTGAGTGCTGAGGAACTGAGGTTCTGGTGGGCAACTGCATCCGTTGCTTATTGCAGCATCATTCAAACAAGGCCCTTGAGATACGCACGCATAGACGCATAAAGGATGAAGGCTTGTACTTTTAGTTTTTGGGCCACTCCCAGGGGTGCGAAGGGCCTTAACTAGGGCTGTCTCCTGGCTGTGTAACCAGGGATCATTCCTGGCTGGCTTGGTGGGGAGTGGGGGGCAATACAGAATGCCGGAGATCGAACCCGGGTCAGCCACATGCAAGGCAGGTGTCCTCCCTGGTGCACTGTTGCTCCAAGCCTGACAGCTTGTGCATTATGTCTTGTTTCCTTCTTTAAAAAGTTAAAAGATTTACTATCTTTTTTAACTTCCTTTATAGCACTGCACATAGATTTGTCTGGTTTTGTTCAGTGGCTCTGTAGTACCTATGTCTAGATCATTACTGAACCAGTCATGGTATTCATGGATATTTGGCCTCAAAGAACAAGAATCATTGAGTGATTTATTTTGCACTTGTTACTATTCTTGTGTTAAATTTCTAGAAATGCAATTTCTTGGCCAAAAGTCTGCGTATTTAATATTTTGACAGATATTTCCACATGAATCAAACTCAACTGCCTTTAAAAATAAACATTTACAAAAAAATCTATATATTTTTTCCTCTAAGCAATCTGCCAATACTCAAGCCAACACTGTATGTTATTAGTCTAAAATATTTGCTCTTGAGCAGAAAGTTCTTTCTGTTTTAATTTACGTTTCTTTATTGGTTATACCCAACCTTGTACATACATATTCATTGACAGTAGTTGTTTCTTCTTAGTCTGAGTCTTTAAGAGTACACTTTCTGTGGTTGCTGGAACAAACTCAATAAATTAAAACAACAGGAAGTTATTTTTTAACAGTACTAGAGGCCTCAAGTCCAAAATTAAGGTGCCTACCTAGCCGTGGTTTGCAACAATTTACACCTGTTGAATTGGCCTTTGAGCTCAAGGGATCATCTGGTGCCAAGGATGAATGCAGGCCTCCCACATGCAAAGCACATGCTCTATCCCTTTGAACCTTAGTGTTTACATCACAGTCTGGCAGTTGAAACCCACAACTCTGGAGGGTCAAGGGAAATTGTTCCTGATTCAAGTGTTGGCTGTGACCTCCTCTCTCTGTTCTCTGCCTCCCTACACACACTGTCTTTTCTGCCCAAGATGCATAGAATCATGCTGGGGCCCCCCCATCTGGGTAACTCAAGTTGGTCCTCAGGAAATACTCCTGGCTCTGCACTCAGGAATCACTTCTGGCAGTGCTTGGGGGATTATATATAGTGCCAAGAATTGAACGCAGGTCAGCTTCATGAAAGGCGAGTGCACTATTTTTTTTTTATTCAGAACTATATAAACTAAACCATATCTACACAAACCTCTTTTCCAGCCAAGCCTATGTTTACAGGTATCAGAGATTAGGACATGACAAAATTTGGGAAGGGCGTGTATGCGCAATACCCAGCCCACTTATTTCTTTTTATTTTAAGGGTATTTATCATCTAGGAAATGAATTATTAATCTCATTTACACATGATGTAAATTTTCCAGTTTGTCTTTTTTTTTTTTTTTTTTTTGCAGGAGGGTGAGGCGTGCATGGCAGTGCTCAGGGGATCCCTAGCTCTGTGCTCAGGAGTGACCCCTGGTGGTGCTTGGGGGACCAAATGTGGTGTCAGAGTTTTGGACCAGTTCAGCCCCCATGCAAAGCAAGTGCCATAACCACTTACTATGTCTCTAGGGCTTGTCCTTTGTGTTTGTTCAAGGTGTGTTTGCCCTGCCAAAGTAATTTTTATTTATTTATTTATTTTTGGTTCTGTTACTGTTGTGGTGTTGGAGGCCATACTGTTTGTCAAACTAACCACAAGCGGTCAGTTAGTCAGAGTTATCAGTTACTTCACATTGGAATTGGTTAGAATTTAATTTAATATTGCTTTGTAGCTACGCCTAGCAATGCTCAGGGGTTATTCCTGGCTCTGCACTCAGGAATCACTTCTGGCAGTGCTCGGGGGATCATATATGTGCCAGGGATTGAACCCAGGTCAGCTTCATGCAAGGCGAGTGCCCTATTTTTTTTTTAATTCAGAAATTGCTTTCTCATCACTATTTATTTATATATATCACTATGAGATAGACCATTACAAAGCTATTCATGATTGGGTTTTAGATACAGCGCTCCAACACCCGGCCTCCACCAGTGCACATTTCCCAACACCAATCCCCTGATTCCCTCTCCCCCTCCAGCCTGCATCTATGGCAGAGAAGACACTTTTCTCTCTAGCTCTCTCTCACACACACACTCTTTCTCTCTCTCTCTTTCTGTGTATTGTTTGCAAAACATACTGAAGGGTTATTATGTATAATCCCTTCACCTACTTTCAATACTCAGTTCTAGTCTAGTGTTACCATTTTCAACTATTATTGGCAAACTGGTCCCTTCTCTGCCTTACCTATCCTCTGTCCTTCACACAGTTGTGGTGGAGTCCAGCCATTGACAAGTCCTCCTGACCTCTGATGTACCTGGCCTTGGAAGCCAGCCTCATACTACTTTTATATATATATACATATATATATATAAATATATTAATATATATAAGATATGTGTGTATATATATCACCAATGAATAATAATACAGTGATTCTATCCTCCCCTTTTCTTCTGACTAATTTTGCTCAGCATAATACTCTCCAGGTCCATCCACTTATAGGCAAATTTCATGACTTCATTTTTCCTACAGCTGCATTGTATTCTACTGTGTAGATGTACCATCGTTTTCTTTTTCTTTTTACTTTTCACTTTTTGGGTTACACCCGGCAGTACTCAGGGGTTACTCCTGGCTCTGCACTCAGGTTATTACTCCTGGTAGTGCTCAGGGGACCATATGGGATGCCAGGTATCGAACCCAGGTTGGCCATGTGCAAGGAAACTGTCCTAACAGCTGTGTTATCCCTCTGGCCCCAAGATGTACCATAATTTCTTTATCCAGTTGTCTGTTCTTGGGTGAGTTCCCTATTTGGTCTACTATTTCTCTGGTCCATGTAATTTGAGTTAGACTGAAAGGGTGTTCTAATCCCAGTATTATCAAATTATCTTTCCATATTTTATCTTAGTATTTCTATGGTTTTGTTATTTAATCTGATAGGAGCTTGAGCTTATAACGTGAGGGGTGAGGAAATGCGGCTAAAACTTCGGCAGCACCAGCAGCTTTTTATTTTATTACACCACTATCTGATATACAGTTACAAAGATGTTCTTGATTGGGTTTCAGTCATACATTGTTCCAGCACCCATCCCTCCACCAGTGCCCTATTCTCACCAATGTCCCCAATTCCCTCCCCAACACCAGCAACTTCTAAGTTCTCTTGTAATGCTAACTCAGTTCTTACAATAACTATATGAAGACTCTGTGAATATATTATAATTTCCCTCATTTTCACATCAAGAAATTAAGGCTGTGAGGAATTGAGTGAGCAACATTGAAAACAACCCTCCTGGCCTCTTCATCCCCTACTCCCCAAACAAAAACCCCTATGATGAGAAAAGTTGAATGAAGAAACTTTATTTTCAGGTCCAGGGATGAAGGCTATAGAGCCCAGGCTGCAGTGATAGAGCACCTGCCCGGCCCGTGTAAGCTCCTTTATTTCAATCCTCTGCTCTCTGCCGACGGATCAGGGCTGTTTTTGAGGAAACAGACCAAGAGACATTTGATCAACTGCTTCCCACCCTTTAGGTAGGCTCCAGCTCAGGCAAAAATCTTTCTGCCTCTGTGTGAGAGAGAAATGCTTGGTTTGCATCCAGACCCTTCCCTCTTCCCATTCGGGTACTGAGGATCCAGCGCAAGCCCGCAGACACGGGAGGTTGGTGCTTTACCATGGAGCCAGATCCCTGCCCCTGGCTTTGTTTGCTGTCAGAAGAGCTCATCTACAAACTGATGCATCCAGCATGTGAAAATCCTAAGAGTTAGGAAATGAGGTTTTATCCCGAGGAATTAACGTTAGGGGAGTCCAGTCATTAGGATGCATCTATTAGATGTGCTAGATCTGAATTCCAACCCCTGGCACCCATGGTCCCCACCCCTGCCACTGTAGGGTTATCACTGGGGGTGACCCTGGGCATCCTTGAGCAACACAAGGATTGGGAGCACTATTCAGAAAAAAAGTTTTATATATATATATATATTTATATATAGGTGCCTGTGTGAGCCATTTTTTTCCTCTTGTAGTAAGTAGAAAGAGGGCCATAGCATAATGGAGCACAAAAATCCCTCAAGATTTCTTCACAATCCATCTTCTTCATGGGTCCATCATGGGTCCATTGTATCGTAAAATGGAGGTTCACAAACTTATTTGCCCTACCACCCATTACAAAAAAAATTAATCAGCACTCACACCCCCAGAAATTGACCTTCTTTAGACAAACAAATTGAAAATGACCCCCCCTTACACCTGAGGTTACTAGTGCCCCTCTGGGTCAGTCCAGCACCTCACAGGGGACATTATCACTTGCTTTGGGTGTATTTTGTTTATTTCTTTTTTGCTTTGGGGCCACATCCGCTGCGCTCAGGGGGTCAGTCCTGATGGGCTCAGGGGACCATATGGGATGCCAGGAATGGAACCTGGGTTGGCTATATGCAAAGCAAACACCCTACCCACTGTACTACTTCTCAAAGTCCCAAATTACTGCTCACTTTGGGAGCCACTGGTTTGCAGCCTCAGCAGGCTTCTCTCTCTGTGCCCTAATTTGTCATCCTGTCACAGAACCTTGCTTGAGGTGACCCTGCTGTAAGCTGCAGGGCTGGAAGGCGGCGTCGAGTGAAGCTTCAACACTGGATCCGGTGTCCAGTCTGCCATCTGGGTGGGTCAGGGCTGCTTGCTGGTGTCCAGCTGGGGGGCAGGCGCTTGCTGGTGTCCAGTCTGCCATCTGGGTGGGCCAGGCCTGCTTGCTGGCTTCTCTTTCTTGGATCCTATGAATGCCATTCTGTTACCTCTCACTTACTTGCCTGTTTCTCTTCTGATTGAATTCTAATTTGTTGAATTGAATTCTGATTGAACAGAATTCTGATTGAATAGAATTGAACAGAATTCTGATTGATTAAATTCTACCTGAATTCTAACAAATAAGTTTCATGAAACTTCCTTTGGAGTAAAAGAGACAGAGTGTGCCAGGACACTGACTGGGAAACTGACAAGATTTATTTTTTGAAAAAAAGTGTTTTTATTTTGTGTGTGAATTCCAGCAGTGTTGATGATTTCACAGGTACACAGTTCCAGTACCACACCCATCATCAGTGTATCCATCTCCCTTGCCCAAGGTCCCCAGGGTCCCTCTCTTTCAACTTGCCAGACTCAGTTTTGTGGACCAATTCTCCTATTGTGTTGCCTTTGGTCCTATGTTGTTATCTTTGCTGTGTACCCTGAAGTCCCACAGATGAGAGTGGTCACCCTGTATCTGCCCCTTCTGACAGACTTCTCTCAGCAGCTAGCCTCTAGATCCATCCCTGTTACTACAAATTGCATAATTGTGTTCTTTCTTAAAATTACTTAGTAGTCATTGTATGTATATATATATATATATACCACAACTTCTTGGTCCATTCATCTGTAGTTGGGCATATAGATTATTTCCATTTCCTGGCTATTCTAGTAATTGCTGTGTTGAACATGGGTGTGCATTTATTCTTTAGAATTTATGTGTGTTTTTTTTCCTTTTTGGTCTGTGGGTAGATGCCAAAAGGTGGTATACCTGGGTCATGTCGAAGAGTTCTACCCCATTCTTATTGGTGAGATCTCCATATTTCTTTCCATAGAGGTTAAACCTGATGCCATTCCCACCAATAGTGGATGAAGTGTCCTTTATTTCCAGACTTTCTAGATGTGCCATTTTCACTGGTATGAGATGATTATCTGTGAAGTTTTGATTTTAATTTCCTTAAACATTAGTGATGATAAACACTTTTTATATGCCTGTTGACTTTTGTCTTTGAGGAATTTTATGTTTATCTCCTCTCTTCATTTTTTGGATGGGGTTATTGGTTGGATATTTTTATTGCCGAGTTTTGTAAATGTTTTTGGATGTTAGCCCTGTATTTGATGTATTGTATGCAAATATTCTTTCTCACACAGTGGGGTGTCTTTCTATGATAATATGAGTTTCTTTTGCTGTGCTTTCGCAGAAACTTTTAAATTTTATATAGTTCCATTTGTTTATTTTTTATTTTGTAGTCTTTTCTTCTATGGCCATCTAATTGAAGACAACCTCTGCAGTTATCTCCTGCAGATTTCTACCACTGTTTCCTTCCAATGCATTTAGTTGACATTTTGTATTTTTTTTTTTGTTTTCTACATTGATTTTTACTTGATCACTTGATCACTTGAAACCCGTTATTCATCGGTTTGCTCGAGCAGGCGCCAGTAACATTTCCATTGGACCCTATCACGTGCCATTGTAGCCCAATGGCATCTGGTTGATTCAGGAATATGAAGAGCCTCAAACCGTTCCTTCAGGGTCTTGACAAGGAAGTCTGACCATCTTGTAGGTGGGCGGCCACGTGATCTTTTGACATCCCGTGGGATCCAGTCGGTAATGGCTCTAGTCCAGCGGTTGTCTCCAAATGGCATTACATGTCCAGTCCACCTGATTTTCGATGCCTTGGCAAACGAGACAGCGGCGTCCCTGATTCTGGAATAGCGACGGAGGTCAGAACTCCGATTCCTTCTCTCACTTGAGTGAGGTGTGATATTCCAAGCATAGCTCTTTCGATTCCTCTCTGGGAGACCCGAATAGCATTCTCATCCTGCTTTCATAGGGCCCAGGTCTCTGAGGCATATGTTAATGCAGGGAGAATGGTGGAGTCAAAGAGATGTGCCCGGAGCCGGAGGTTCTTTGTCCTTTTAGCTATTTCTTCGATGCCTTTGAAGGCATTCCATGCCGCTCTCTTCCTCCTGCGCAGCTCAGGTTTTAGGCCGTTCATCATATTGACTTCTCGACCTAGGTACACATAACTGCTGCATTCAGAGATGTTTGTTCCATTGAGAGTGAATGGGGCCTCTGGAACTAGTTCATTCTTCATGAACATAGTTTTCTTTAGATTCAGCTGTAGACCTATCTTTCCACATTCTCGGTCGAAGTCAGCCAGCATTTGTGCCTCTTGGCTAATGTTTGGTGTTGTTAGAACAATGTCATCAGCGAAGCGGAGGTGGTGTAGTTGCCGACCATCTATCTTCACTCCCATTCCTTCCCATTCTAATTGTTGCATGATGTTCTCGAGGGTGGCGCTGAAGAGTTTTGGTGAAATGGTATCACCCTGTCGAACCCCTCTTTTCACATTAATGATCACTTCTTTGTAGAATGGTGAGATCCTGGTGGTGAATCCGTAATACAGCTCACGAAGGATCTTGATGTATTGGGTTTGAACACCCTGTTTGACTAGGGCTTTGATGACTGCTTCAGTCTCCACAGAATCAAAGGCTTTCTGTAAATCAATGAACGTGAGACAGAGCGGCATCTTGTAATCCCTACAAACCTCGATGAGCTTGGTCACTGTGTGGATATGGTTGATTGTGCTGAATCCTTTCCGGAAGCCTGCTTGCTCACATGGTTGTCCTTCATCTAGTGTTCTGCTAATCCTGTTCAGGATGACTCGTGTAAACAGCTTGACTCCGTGTAAACAGCTTGTTTTGGCAGCTCTCCCCTGTGTGTCTTCATGTCTTTTCTGAAACAAAAAAAGCAAAAACAAAACAGAATCATCTTAGTTACATCATTACATCACACGCAGAATATGGAGTTGATATGAATTTTACTTGGCAATATGGATATTAAAAAAAGCTGGTTTTGGGGTCTTGGTTTTGGTCATATTTAGTATATGTGATCACTAGGGCTTGTAGGGGCTACATGTACATACAGATTGTGGTGCACCCTCATCTTTGGTGTGTGCTTTCTGATTTTTACTCAAGTTTTTATTATCTCCTGCCTTCTACTTGCTTTGGAATTCATTTATTGTTCTTTTTTGTTTCACCAACTGGGTGGTTAAATTGATTTCAGACTTTCTTTTTTTCCTGCTGTTTGCTTGAATAGCTGTAAACCTTCCCCTTGGTTCTGACTTTGCTGTGCCCCATAAGTTCTGGTATTTGGTGTCTTCATTCTCATTTGTCTTGAGGGTTTCCCAAAGCACTGCTAGGTGTGATCTCTTGAGTGCAGAGCCAGGAGTAAGCCCTGAGCATTTCTGAGCTTGACCTTTGCTCAGACACTTATAGTCTAAAGTATTTCTCAGCCTTTTCCCAACTGCGGTCCTTCTAGCATTGCTTCCTTCCTGTGATCCTCCCGTCTCACTGTGGGCTGGCCCCCTGGTCTTGTGCTGTGCAAGTCCCCAGTGTATGCAATTTTCACTTGTAGCCCCCTCCCTCCCCCCCCCCGAATATTTTGGAGGCCCCAGGAAGGCCAGGAGAAACAATAGTCTAAGGCTTTGGAATTCAACAAGAGCCACTTCTCCAGGGAATCCACTTAAGGAGAGTGTGTTGAAAACCCCACACTGGGCCCAATGAGCCAGAACCTGCATTTGAAATCCCGCTGGTTGATGGATCAACTATGTGGGAGGCTTGCTGGGAAAATATGGATCAAAAATAAGGGTTGTGGGGAGCACTTTGAATGCAGATTCACCCTAGGGTAGGCATTTTCACAGTTTTTAAAATTTTTATGGCACGCAACACCCACACCCCCCCCCCCCCCACCTCTCCCCCCCCTCCCCCTCTCTCTGTGATTTTCTTAAATTCCCTTCAGAGCCTTGATGGCTTTGGATTGGGAATATGCCATGTGGCAGATTGGGTCTCTCCTCTCCATTCTCGGAGTAATGCAAGGATATAGAAGAATCAGCTCGAGTTTGATTGCTATGGAAACTCCCATCTCTACCCTGCTTATCTCATACAAGGGGCAATATGAAATGTCGGCATATTAGGAAGACTTCCCCAGCCTTTTGAAACTTTATTTAGACACTGTAATTTGCAAAGTTGTTCATAATACATAATAAACAATACTGGATGTTTCAGGCATCCAATGTTCCAAACCAATCTCAGTGTGTCCTTCCCTCCACCAATGTCCCCAGTTTACCACCCACTCCCCAAGCCTGGCCCCTTAGCAGGTACAAAATAGCTTACTTTTGCTTGTTATAGCTCCCACTAAAACATAAAATTACTCTTGCATTAGTAATTCTCTTTGTAGTGGGGTTTTTGCTGGGTGGACGGGGTGGCACAAGTGGACTGGTTCTGAGGTGGCCCTGGTGCATTGTTCTCCAGTGTGCTATGTGGGAGTAGGTCGCAAAGCACAAGTAGCTTTAAAGATGAATCGTGCTCAGAGCTTACTCCTAGCTCTGCAGTCAGGGTTCACTCCTGGCGCTTTTCAGGGTAATATATGGGGTACCAGGTTCTGAGCCTGGGTTGGCCACATGCAAAGCAAGCACTTTACCATTTGTACTGCCACTCTGGCCCACAAGAGGCGTTTCTGTCCCTGGTGCTGAGCATGACAGGACGTGCTGCTCCACTGCAGGGCCCAGGTCTGAGCCAGTAGAAGCTGACTGCGTCAAGCCGTCCCTGGCCTCAGTAGAGGCCCCGTGCTGTGCACTCAGAAATTACTGCTGGCGGTGTTGGAGCACCATATGGGGTGCTTGGAATCAAACCGAGTTGGCTGTGTTGGCAAATGTCCTTCCTGTTGTACTATCATTCCAGCCCTGGGTCACACAACTCCTCCGCAAGGACCATTTCAAGGATAGCGACGTCACTCTCTGGCTGGGGCCTGAGTTCTCTCAGCATGTCCTGGACCAAAGGCAAACATGGTGATTCTCAGTGAACCAGGCCAGTAGTTCAATGAGAGCACCCAAGGCTGTTGGAATACGTGGGCCCTGCGGTGCCAGGTATCACTCTAACCATCCCACAGTGCTTTGGGTGGGGGGACAATGCTGAGTCAGGCATCAGACCAGAGTCTGCTGCATGAGGAAATGCACCCCAACTGCTCTACCATTTCCCCAGCTCTCAATTCTGTTCTTAAAAAATCCTGTAGTTGTAGCCATAGTCCTGTGTACAGGGTGCTATTTGCATGTACTTGACCCGGTGTGATCCTCTTTGACATCCCGTATGGTCCCCTGAGCTCTGCTAGGAATGATGCCTGAGTACAGAGCCAGGAGTAACTCCCTGAGTGTTGCTGGGTCTGAGCCCAAACAAGTTGAAAGGCCAAGAAAAATAAGTGAGTGACACACTGATAAAAATAAATGAACACTATTATAAAATATTGTGTATCTCAGTTCTGCCCATGTGCTTACTGGGGCAAGAGGGGAGAAGGGGCCTGTTGGAAGTTTGGGGAAAGCCTAGTTTCCCACAGTGAGACAAGTTTGTTCAGCTCTTGTCCCCAAGTGCTGGTTCCCAAGGCCCAGGACCTGTCCACTGCAGAAAGGTGTACTTTAATCTCTCTTGGTAGTTTTCAAAAATGTAACCTGGTTTGTCTTTGTTTATGCAGATGAAATTATGCAGCAGGAAATCAGGCCCTTGGGGGGCAGTGGATCTAATCGAACAACTTCACAGGCAATTTGCCATTCTTTCAGGTAAGGGACATAGTTATTTGCTTTTTCTGATTTTGTGGGTGGGACCTGCTGGGAGGACCAGTCTCTTGAATGCTGATGAACATGGTGCTTACATCACAGGTCCCCCTTGTTCCTCTTCCAGGGCAAACTGGAGCGCTTGGGGTCTTAGATGTCATTCCCTTTGTTGGGGTGTGCCTGCTGGTCTTTTTGAGATTGGGAAGCATGGAGCTGAAAAGATTTTAAAGGAGAAAATATAAGTTAACTACTAAAATCGGCTTCCACCATGATGTTCTTCTGGAATGTTCTTCCAAGATGCAACTTTGAGAGAGTCTTGGTTTTAAGGGTCTGTGAGCACTGGTGAAGTTGTTTGTACTCAGAGTGATGGTGTCTGCTATTCTCAGTTCTGTTCAGGACCCAGTTTCAATATACTGAATTTCATTAAACTTTTGATTGGTAATAAAGATTAAATTTATTAATGAAAATTTAGATACTTTCTGAGATGAAGAACAACTCAGGAGAGTTGTTCATTACTAGAATACTATTATTTCTACCCACTTAGCCTAGGAGTATATGATCTTAATTACTGAAATAGGAGTTGTGTAGGAAATGTGGCTACAGTTACAACAACTTTCCAAGCATGGCTGTGTGGCCTTTAGTACATGTCATAGAGCATTGAGTTTTTCTTTTGAGTTTTCATATCTTTTCTTTCTTTTTTTTGTTTTAAATATTTTATTATACAACTGTGAGATATACAATTATAAGATGTTCATGTTTGGGTTTTGGTTTTACTGTGTTCCAGCACCCATCCCTCCACCCGTGCCCATTTCCCACCACCAGTGTCCCCACATCCCTCCTCCTTCCCCCAGCCTGCCTCCATGGCAGGTTCTTTATCTCCTCTCTCTCTCTCTCTCTCTCTCTCTCTCTCTCTCTCTCTCTCTCACTTCTCCCCTCTCTTTCTCCTTCTCGCTTCCCTTTCTTACACATTGCGGATTGTAATACATACATTTAGAGGTTATCATGTGTATCTTTTGCCAATATTCAGTGCTCAGTTCTCGGATGGTATCATATTTCAACGATTATCAGCACACTGTTTCCCTTCTCTGTCTTACCTAGCCTATGACTCCCCACGTTTATGGTATCTGGACTGCGAAAATGGCAGCTATTATGATGAGTGAGTTTCTATCTTTTTGCTTCTGAGACCCTACTGAGGTGATGGGCCGGGACCAAAACCCATCTTGCCTCCTTGGGAGCCTCATGGTCAGCTGAGCTAGGGGGAGAGCCGGATGCCAGCTCTCCCCTGTGTCTTCATGTCTTTTCTGAAACAAAAAAAGCAAAAGCAAAACAGAATCATCTTAGTTACATCATTACATCACACGCAGAATATGGAGTTGATATGAATTTTACTTGGCAATATGGATATTAAAAAAGCTGGTTTAGGGCGGAGGCGATAGCCCAGCGGGTAGGGCGTTTGCCTTGCACGGCGGCCGGCCTGTGCCCGGCCTGGGTTCGATCCCCGCATCCCATGGTCCCCCAGCACCGCCAGGAGTAATTCCTGAGTGCAGAGCCAGGAGTAGCTCCTGAGCGTCGCCGGTGTGACCCAAAAAAAGCAAAAAAAAAATAATAAAAAAATAAAAAAGCTGGTTTATTGAATATACACAAAGAGACTTAATTTTAAACTCTAAATATCTGCAGGGCTAGCCACAATGTGTAAAAAGAAGAGGGAGAGAGATGCAGAGACAGAGAGAGACAGAGAGAGAAAGAGAGAGGAAACAGGGCTACCTGCTGTTGAGGCAGCCTGGGGGTGGGTGGGAGGGGGTGGGGGTACAATGGTGGTGGAAATGGGGCACTGGTGGAGGGATGGGTGCTGGAATACTGTATTGCCAAGAACCAATTGTGAACACCTTTGTAATTGTATGTCTCACGGTGGTATAATACAAAATTAAAAAAAAATAAAAAAGCTGGATTTGGGGTCTTGGTTTTGGTCATATTTAGTATATGTGATCACTGGGGCTTGTAGGGGCTACATGTACATACTGATTGTGGTGCACCCTCATCTTTGGTTGTGTGCTTTCTGAGGGTCGCACATCCAGCTGTGGTGCTCACACGCTCAGTTGTGCAAGGAGGGTCCACCTTTAACAACAGTGCTTGCACATACACTTGCTGGGGGTCATACCCTGGACCGAGGTGAGCAGGTGATGGTGGTGGCACTCTCACACATGCTCACCCTGGCTGCAGCTTCCTGACTGGGATGTCCACACATCCTCTAAGCTGCGGTGCTCACCGTTACGGCTCTCTCCTTGTGGTGCTTACACACCATAAGTGCTGGCATTTGCAGCACTGCCAGTCAGGAGGAATATCAACGGATGGGTGCCCATGTCAGCTTGTCTTTGGAACCACTAAACCTGTTTTTCCATCTTTAACCTGGAGGCTGCTGCCCTGAGGCTGTTGTGGGTACCTGTTAAGTGGTTGACCAGAAGTCTCTGTGCTTAGCTCTGTTCCCAGGGCTGGCTGGTCTGTGTCCTCTGACTAGTTTTCCTTTCCCAGATTCAGCCCAGCGGGGTAGAAATGTTTCAGCTGCAGACTTTCAGACTTTCTGATTTCGCTGAAAGCTCCTTGTGGTGCTTACCTGGCTGGGAGCACCTCTGGGTGCCTGGGATCACAAACAGCAGAGCTCACAGGCTCAAAGAGCAGAACTAGCAGGATTGTGCTCACGTGGGACTCTGGGAATTTGAGCTCATGATTAGATGCTTGCTTGGCATAGTCTTCATAGGGAACCAAGGTCACATGTGCGGTGAATATGGTGTGTGCTGCTGCAGTTAAGTCAGGAACAGAGGGAGGCCTAGAACCCTGGACACTTGCTCTGGACTGGAGGAGGCCTGTGCTTTAGGAAAGTGTCTTTCATCATGGCACTGAGAGTCCTTCATGCCCAGCTTTGGTCATCTTCTTGCCTTGAGTTTGCCTCCCTCATGGAACCTGACACCGCAAGATAACCAGGACATATGGCAGCTCCTGGGGTTAAGGTTAGGTCTGCCCTGGGTGCTTCCCTAAGGAGCTGAGCTCTTCCCAGCTCTTTCTTAACTTCGGTTTCCTACAGGCAGGACTAGCAGGGGGCTCAGAGGCTTGAGCTCATGCACCTTGAGCTTGCATTGAGTTGTCTTCTGGGCACCTGGTTTGCCCTCTGCAGAGAGCGCCCAGACTGGCGGTGAGAGCATTTGCAGCACTGCCAGTCAGGAGGAATATCAACAGATGGGGTGCCCACGTCAGCTTGTCTTTGGAACCACTAAACCTGTTTTTCCATCTTTAACCTGGAGGCTGCTGCCCTGAGGCTGTTGTGGGTACCTGTTAAGTGGTTGGCCAGAAGTCTCTGTGCTTAACTCTGTTCCTAGGGCTGCCATGGCTGGTCTGTGTCCTCTGACTAGTTTTCCTTTCCCAGATTCAGCCCAGCGGGTAGAAATGTTTCAGCTGCAGACTTTCTGATTTTGCTGAGCATGGACAAGAGTCAGAAGCCCACTGAGCCACAAATAGAGGACAGGAGAGGGCGTGGGCAGCCCTTTTCTCCATGAGGCCTCATTTCTCTGGCCTGCCATGCTCTGTGTGTGCTGTCCATAATGGAAGGAGAGCAGGGCCTCTGGCAGGAAGCCTGACTCACATTCCTGGTTAGATAGTGACACCCGGAGCCTGGCCACCGGCAGCTGTCGGAGAGACCAGTCCTGGCACCTTTGGTGGTTCTGACCTTGGAAGAATCTTTATGCTTCCAGCAACTATGGAGGTTTCTAAATTCAGGGCATAGCTAGGAAGCAAGAGAATATCTGCCAGCTGGTAGGGTTGGAAACAGTCTAGACTTTGGTCTCACACAATTCTGAATTTACATTAGTGTAAGTAGCGAGTTGCTCAGGGCCACAGGCTTCTCATCTGTAATGTGGGTGTTTGCTGGCCACACGCAGCAATGCTCAAGAGGAAATGTCAGCTCAGTGCTCAGGGTTTCCCCTATGGTGCAAAGGTAGAGGTAGATGTTGGAGTCTTGTGGTGCTTGGGGTTGAGCCTGGGCCTCTGGCATGTGAAACTTGCATTCCAGCAACTTTGAGTTATCTCCCTGGAGCTCAACTGGACTGCTTCAAGGAAAATAGCTCACATGGTATCTGGTATAGGATAACTTAGCCTATAGGACTTGTTTGACTTTTTTTTTCTTTTTTTTTTTTTTTTTGCTTTTTTTGGGGTCACACGCTCAGGAGTTACTTCTGGCTCTGCACTCAGAAATTACTTCTGGTTGTGCTCAGAGGACTGTATGGGATGCTGGGAATCGAACCCAGGTGGGCTGTGTACAAGGTAAATGCCTTACCTGCTGTACTATCGCTCCAGCCACACTTGTCTAATTTTTAAACCACATAATAAGAAATCTGAAGTTTCTGTTATTGGATTGGTGGCTCAAAAACATTAAGGTCATCATCTTTGCAATTTTCTTGGTGAGTTCTCTTGACCCCAAGGTGGCTGCTGCTGCTCCAGGCTCTAAGTCTGTGTCTGATACAAGGAGAAAGGGAATAAAACAATAGTTTCTCTTGTTCCTTTTTCGCCAGTAGCACAAAACCTTCCTATAAGCTTCTCAAAGACTTATGCTTGTTTCTTTATAGCACAATTCATTCCAGAATTGTGTAACAGTCATTCCTAGCAGCCAAGGGTCCGAGAAGACAAGCATTTAGCTCTTTGACCACAACAGCAAGAAGATGGTCAGGAAAGGGAGCTGGGAATAAATGAACCATTTATCAGGGTCAGCCAGAATGCCTTGCCTTTCCTTATAATGAATTTCCCTTTCTGTGCTCTCCCTCCTTTTGGAATCATTGTGGCAGAACCTTTTCACCTATCTCCCTCTCTTGCCCACCGGTCACCACCACAACAATGCATACATGGTTTGTGAGGAGGCGGTGTTCCCAAGGGCAAGTAGGAAGGTCTCGCCTGAAATGAGGCAGAATGTGAAGCGCAGGGATGAGCAGGGCCAACTCTCATATCTGAATCAGAGATGCTGCTAGGAACTTGGTAATAAGAAATGGAAATCACTGCAAGAAGGACCAAAGCAGGCCTCTGTGTTGAATGTCTGTTCCACTCGAGCTCATCAAATGTCCTCATCAGAGAGATTATGTACCTGGGTATTCCTTGCTGAGACTTCAGGGCACCTTTCTATCTTCATCTATTCCTTGTGGTGGGCTTCTCAGCTGTTTCTGCCTGGCACCTGTGGTACTCTGGAGGTGGTTCTTTCTAATACACTGTCAGTGCATCACCCCTTCACTGTGTGGGAGGGATCTGAGGGAGTGGTGGGTGGTGGTCTCTTCTTTCCAGGAATAGGATATGGTGGGGGAAATTAACTGGCAACTGTATGAGCAGCCACCCTACAGCAGGCCTGCTTAATAGAAATATAACATGATTCACTCACACATGCATGTTACATATTGCCATAATCCTATGAGAAAAGAAATCACTTCACTTGTATCACTTGTCTTTCCATTGTTCATCGATTTGCTTGAATGGGTGC
The DNA here is from genome assembly GCA_021461705.1 of Cryptotis parvus. NCBI lineage: Eukaryota > Metazoa > Chordata > Mammalia > Eulipotyphla > Soricidae > Cryptotis > Cryptotis parvus. Next base: position 27,556 of record JAJIBD010011945.1, read on the forward strand.
CAATAACGTCTCCATTCGTTGGGAATGAGGTCCATTATTGTTACTGTTTTTGGCATATCAAATACACCATGGGTAGCTTGTGAGGCTCTGCTGTGGCTCTGGGTTCATCCCAGGGGGCCCAGTCTTTTTCTATGTCAGACCATCAACCATCCAGGGCCCACAGGGCAGAGCCCTGGGTGTAGACAAGCCTGTCTCCTGTCTGCCACCTGCTGACGCAGCTGGGCACCATGGCCACACCTGCAACACCTCGAGGGGCAGGAGAGAAAAAGAAATACATGAAATTAATTGTTATAGCATATGACTTTTTTTTTAACCTAGTACACTGAGAAATTCTAACATCAGCAACATTCAGAATTATTAATGAGATATTTCACATCTGTGTATTGTATTCAGAATCTTGTGAGTGTTTTATGCTCACAGAGCATGCTACTGTACTGGAGTATGCAGGATGCAAAAATGGTTCTCAGTACATTGCACCAAATGCCTCTTCTTTGGGGTTGTTTTGGGGCTATAGCCAGTAGTACTCAGAGCTTATTCCTGTCTCTACACTCAGGGATCACACCTGGAAGGCTCAGGGGACCCTAGGAAAAGAAATTGATCAATACTATATTAGTTAGGGTGGGCTATAACACTATAACAAATAGACTCCAATATGTTGCTTGATACAGTAGAAATTTGGGTCTTACTCTTAGAACAGTACAGTATGTATGGTCCTGAGCAGCAGATGACTTTTTAATTTTTATTTATTTTTTATAAATCATCATGAGATAGACCATTACAAAACTATTCATGATTGGGTTCTAGTCATATAGTGCTCCAAGACCCATCCCTCTATCAGTGCACATTTCTCAGCTCTAATGTCCCCAGTTTCCTCCCACCTCCTCCACCAATCTGCCTCTATGGCAGGCACTTTTCTTCTCTCTGTCTATCTCTCTGACTCTCTTTCCCTCTCTGACTCTCTCGACTCTGACTCTCTCTCACTACTCTCTTTCTTTCTCTCTCCTTTTGTGCACTGTAGTTTGCAATACAGATACTGAAGTGTAATGTATATCCCTTTATCTACTTTTAATACTTAGTTCTAATCTAGCATTACTATTTCCAACTATTATTGTCAAACTTATCCCTTCTCTCTCCTACCTACCCTCCACTCTCCACACACCTTTAGATTCCAAATATTGACAAGTCCTCCTGGCTCTTGTTTTCCCTGACTTTGGATATTAGCCTCATAATTTTTTTAATATCCCATAAATGAATGCATGGAGAGCATCATGGTGAGTGAAATGAGTCAGAAGAAGGAACAGATATAGAATCACTGCATTCATGAGCAGATGACATTTGTCCATGAAAGGTTCAGGAGTAAAGGCTCCTTTCACTTTGTGACTTGATTACTATCCACTGTGTGGCTTTTTCACTCTTCCTCCAGGAAGCAGACAAGGGAAGAGAGCAGAGTGCTTGCTAAAAGCCTTGCCTGGGTGACAGCAACCACTGCCTCTGACAGCCTGGCTCAGTTACATGGAGGCTCTTAACAGCACAGGCACTTGGAAATGTAGTTCAGCTGTGCCCCTACGCTGTTTTGGTATTTACTTAAAAGAAGATACATAAGATAAATAAAATAAATCATAGTAAAAGAGCATGGCTTTTGATATGTACTCCTAGTGACCCGGGAAGGAATAACGAAGGGCTGATTCCTGTGCCCCGTGCACCATGACTGATCTCTTGTCACAAATAAAAGGGTTGCTGGCTGGTGGCTTGGGTGATCAGACTCCCTCACTGATCTTACCGGGGTGATTTTCTGTAGTAGTAAATAATTGTTATAATGTTTGGAAGACAAGTGTTGAAGACAGTCATATTAAAGAAGTATCTTTCCTTAATTTGTAGAGGAGTTGCATTCATGGAAAATTCATATACAACAGATAGTCATATATTCAATATATAATTATTAATATTTTTACAATTCAAGAACTGTGAGTTATGAAGTTATCAATAGCTGTGTTTTAGGCATATTATATTTCAGCATCAATCCCACCACTGGTGTCAACTTTGTTCACAGTGTTCCCATCCTCCATTCCTACCCCCCAGATCCCACCTGCCATCTTCACAGGCACACTACAAAGTTAGGTGGTTGCACTTTAGGTCTCATGTTTTCAGTGTTATCAAGTCTGTGCTTTGAATATAAAATGATTCTATTCATTTTATATTCATTATACCCACATCACTGGTATAATCCAAGCCCCTGCCCCTGTTCTGTATTACATCCCTTTCTTATCTTCTTCTTCTCTAACCCCTTGCTTTCTTTCCTACTCTGTCCTTTTCCTCCATAAACTCTGGGTCCAAGGGTGACCTGGGCATCCTCCCTTTATTACATTTGCAGTAGATTGTCAGATGATTTAAAACCCCTCATGTGGGACTGGAGTGACAGTACAGTGGGTAGGGCATTTGTCTTGCATGCTGCCAACCTGGGTTTGATTATCAGCGTCCTATATGGTCCTCTGAGCACTGCCAGGAGTAATTCCTAAGTGCAGAGCTTTTTAAATTTTTTTAATCTTTATGGGTGTGACCCAAAAATTAAAAAAAAAGGGATTTCATGATTTGGTATTTCATGAATCAACTTTGAGGGCATTATGCTAAGTGAAACAAAGACTAATCATATTTATTGTGGAATCTGTAAGACCCAAACTCAAACAGAGGTGTGTGGGGGAGGGAAGAGAAAAGGATGAAGGAGGCTAAAAGGTAGAAGTTTTCACTTAGAAGATAAGGGAATTCCTGGGTATATGCAGTAAGGCAAGAAATCTAGCACTAGCAATACTATAATTTGCAGTTGAAAGGAGCTTAGAGTATATTTTAAAAGTTCTCATCACACCAAAGAATAAAGTTCTCATCACAGAATCAAAACATAATAACTTTGTGGAGTTAGATGTTACCCAGACTTACTTAATGGTGATTATATCTCAACATATACATTTATCAAATCGTTATGTTTTAATCTTTGAAGGATGATGATATGATATTTAAACTATAGTTCAATACAACTGGAAGAACTTTGAAAATATTTTTGTGATTATATGTCAAAAAGAGTGCAAGATAAAATACTATAAATAGATTTTTCACTCATTGAGTCTCTAGTAAGATACCTAGAAGTCACATCAATATGGGGAAATTCTTTAATAGATGGGAAAGACCATTTGGTGCAGGGCTGCTATTTTCTTAGCTAAAGTTAGTTCGTTGGGAAAGAGAAAGGGAAGATAGACACTGGGCAGCAAAGTGCAGGAACTTTCTCTCCACTGCTAGTCTTCTCCACCTTTCTGTAAGATTTCCTGGGTGCTAAATTCTCTGTATGCCCCTTGGACTTCATAGTGTTTTCCCACAAGAAAGCAACCCTCTTGGCATTAGACTAGGAGCAGTGAGGTTTATCTTATTTATCTTATCATTGAATTTCGTTCTACTTTGATTTTCTTTTCCTTATCCTAGCTTTTGCATGGTTCTTTTCTTTCTTTTGCATTTCTAGGGTTTCCCACAAGATGGCACTGATTGCTTTGTTGTGCTCCTTTTGCTTCCTTGATTTGTCTGCCTTTTAAGAATTCAGGGGCCCGAGTGATAGTACAGGGATATCACAGGGAAAATACAGGTGATATTACACCTACTGGGTGCTTGCCTTGCATTTGGCAAACCTGGGTTTGATCCCCAGCCTAGTGTCCCCTGGGCCCACCAGGGTGATCCCTGAGTGAGGAGCCAGGAGTAAGCCCTGAGCTCCCCCTTTCAGCCCCCCAATAATCAGCTGGTGTTATCCCCATTTAATCTAAAGGTCTCTGAGGTTTTGTATTAGTATTAACCAACAAGCAAGATATAACTATGTTTCTTCACTTAGGTTTGAATCACTGTAATTTATAATTAATGATGAAAGGTAAAAATCATCAGTGTATTCAGATCCTTTTGAGCATTTTGGTCTTCTGGCTGTAGGATTTGTGTGAGCAGATAATCGTCTGTGTTTGGATCTAAATTTAGCTTTACCAGAGATTCGAAGTTTCAGCATTCACGTGTCTTTGAAACTTCCTCTGGACATGAAACTGCTAAGAGAAAGAGTGTAGGCGAAAGTGAGAGCTTTGTTTCTTTAAAAAAAAAGTTTTAAAAGTGTGTGAATGTATCTGAGCTTCCTATTCTGTTTTATTTAATGCTGTTTCATACTGAAATTATAAGTAACATAAACAAAGAAAAAATGAATAAATAAAAGTAGTAAATGAGTGAAAAAAAGTTTTAGACAGACAACAAGAGATAATTGGGATGAAATCAAAAGGAACAACATAAAGATTATTGGGGTCCCAGAGGGGCAGGAATAAAATCCTGATGAAGAAGCAACTGTCAAAACCATCATTGCTGAGAAGTTCCCAGAATTAAAGAGTGCTTGCTCCCAGATTAAGGAGGCCCAAAGGGTACCAACTAAAAAAGAAATCCAAATAAGAATATTCCAGACCCTAATTAGAATGACAAAAACAATAGATAGAGATGTAATACTGAAAGCAGCAAGATCAAAGAAGGAAATCACATATGAAGGAGCACCCGTAAGATTCACAACAGACTTTTCAGATGAAACACTCCGAGCCCAAAGACAATGGTGGGATATCATGGAAAGATTCAATGAAATGATGGCCTCAAGAATTCTTTACCTGGCTAGACTCACATTCAGATCTGAAGGAAAGATACACAACTTCATGGATAGGCAACAACTCAGGAACTTCATAGACTTAAAACCAACTTTAAAAGAATGAATGAAGGAACTACTGTAAGATAAGACAAACCCCCAAAAGCACAAAAAGCTTATTCAGGAAGATGACACAAAATCCCATGACAATAATCTCTAAATATCAATGGCCTAAATGCATCAACTAAGAGACACAGAGTGGCAAAATGGATTAAAAAACTGAATCCAACATTCTGCTGCCTACAAGAAACGCATCTGAATAATCAGAGCAAATGCAGTCTCAAAGTCAAAGGCTGGAAAACAATTCTCCATGCAAACAACTCCTCCAAAAAGGCCGGTGTGGCCATACTAGTATCTGACAACATAGACTTCAGGCTGAAAAAGGTTAGAAGGGACAATGAAGGCCATTTCTTGATAATGAAGGGATATATATTTCAGGAAGAAATTATACTCCTAAACATATATGCACCCAAAGGGGGCAACAAAATACTTAAACTGCTAATAGACTTCAAAGAAGACATTGACAGTAACACAATTGTAGTTAGAGATTTCAACACTGCTCTATCAACTCTTGATAGATCAACAAGACTAAAACTGACCAAGGAAATACTGGTCCTGAAGGAAGAAATGGAAGAAAGAGTATATGGAAGAAAGAGTAAATGGAAGAAAGAGTATATGGTAGATATATACAGGGCTTTTCTTCCAAAATAAGCCAAATCCACATTTTTCTCCAGTGCACATGGAAGATTCTCCAAGACAGATCACATGCTGAGCCACAAAACATACCTCAATAAAATCAAGAAGATAGAAATTGTGTCAACTATTTTTTTTCAGACTAGAAAATTATTCATGGTCTGAAAAATATTTTCATAAATTTTTAAAAAATTTTTTTAGATGGCACTGAAAATGGAAGTTAACCACACACAGAAACAGAGAGTCAAACCAAACACCTGGAAACGGAACAGCTCACTGCTGAACAACCAGTGGGTCATAGAAGAAATCAAAGAGGAAATCCAAAGATTCCTGGAAACAAATGAAAATGAAGACACGAACTATCAGAACTTGTGGGATACAGCGAAAGCAGTGTGAAGAGGAAAATTCATAGCTCTGCAAGCATTCATCAGGAAAGAAGAAAGGGCCCACATAAATAACCTGACTTCACAGCTCAAAATATTAGAAAAAGACCAACAAAAGGGAGCCCAACCCAGGCAGAAAGAAGGAAATAATAAAACTTAGAGCGGAAATCAATGAGCTGGAATCCCAAAAAAACAATCCAAAAGATTAATGAAACCAAGAGCTGGTTCTTTGAAAAAATAAACAAGATCGACAAACCACTTGCAGGACTCATAAGGAAAGGGAAAGAGAGAACCCAAATAAATAGAATCAGAAATGAAAAGGGGGAGGACATCATAACAGAAACCACAGAAATTCAAAAGATCATCAGAGATTACTTTAAGAGTCTGTATGCCATGAAACAAGAGAACCTGGAAGAAATGGACAAATTCCTGAAGTCCTATAGCCCCCAAGGCTGAAACAAGAGGACCTGGAATACCTGAATAAGCCTATCACCATTGAGGAAATTGAAACAGCAATTAAAAGTCTGCCCAAACACAAAAGCCCAGGTCCAGATGGATTCACCAGTGAATTCTTCCAAACCTTTAAAGAGGACCTACTGCCAGTCCTTTTCAAGCTCTTCCAGGAAATAGAAGAAACAGAAACACTCCCAAATAGCTTCTACGAGGCACATATCACCCTGATACCCAAAGCAGACAGAGACATCACAAAAAAAGAAAACTACAGACCAATCTCCCTGATGAACACAGATGCTAAGATCTTCAACAAAATACTAGCAAACAGAATCCAAAGACTCATCAAAAAGATTATACATCATGACCAAGTAGGATTCATCCCCGGGAATGCAAGGATGGTTCAACATTCGCAAGTCAATCAACATAATACATCACATCAATAAGAGAAAAAAAATAAAACCATATGATCATATCAATAGATGCAGAGAAAGCATTTGACAAGATCCAACACCCGTTCATGATAAAAACTCTCCATAAAATGGGAATTGAAGGAACCTTCCTCAATATAGTCAAAGCCATCTACCAAAAGCCCACAGTGAGCATCATTCTCAATGGGGAAAAACTGAAAGCCTTCCCCTCTAAGATCGGGGACAAGACAAGGTTGCCCACTCTCACCACTTCTATTCAATATAGTACTGGAAGTACTTGCCATAGCAATCAGAGGAAGAAAAGCACTTTACGGGCAAGGAAGAAGTCAAGCTATCACTATTTGCAGATGACATGATATTATACCTAGAAAACCCTAAACTCTCTACCAAAAAGCTCCTAGAAACAATAGATACCTATAGTAGAGTGGCAGGGTACAAAATCAATACCCAAAAGTCAATGGCTTTCCTATATACAAATAACGAAAGAGAAGAAAGGGATATTAAGAAAACGATCCCATTCACAATTGTGCCACAGAAAATCAAATACCTAGGAATCAGTTTAACTAAGAATGTAAAGGACCTGTACAAAGAAAACTACAAAACGCTGCTTCAAGAAATAAAAGAGGACACGAGGAAATGGAAACACATCCCCTGCTCATGGATTGGGAGAATTAACATTGTTAAAATGGTAATACTCCCTAGAGCTTTATACAGATTCAATGCAGTCCCTATAAGGATACCCATGACATTCTTCAAAGAAATTGACCAAACACTTCCTGAAATTTGTATGGAATAACAAACCCCCACGGATAGCTAAAGCAATCCTTGGGAAAAAGAAGATGGGAGGCATCACCTTTCCCAACTTCAAACTGTACTACAAAGCAGTAGTAATTTAAAACAGCATGGTATTGGAGTAAAAACAGACCAATGGACCTATGGAATAGAGTTGAGTATCCTGACACCCATCCTCAAATACATGATCATAAAATCTTTGATAAAGAAGCAAAAAGTACAAAATGGAGCAAGGAAAACCTCTTCAACAAGTGGTGCTGGGAAAATTGGGCAGCTACGGCTTAAAAAAATGTGTTTGGGGCTGGAGTGATAGCACAGCGGTAGGGTGTTTGCCTACAAGCAGGCAACCTGGGTTTTCCCCAGCATCCCATATGGTTCCCTGAGCACCGCCAGGAGTAATTCCTGAACAAAGAGCTAGGGCAACCCCTGAGCATTGCCAGGTGTAACCCAAAAAGGAAAAAAAAAGAATTTGTACCTCTTTCTAACACCATGCATAAAAGTCAGAACAAAATGGATTAAAGATCTCAATATCAGACCTGAATCCATAAAATGCATTGAAGAAAAAGAGGAAAAAATCCTCCACAACATTGAAACTAAAGGCATCTTTAAAGATGAAACACCACTAACAAAGTAACTAGAAGCAAAGATAAACATATGGGACTACATGAAACTAAAAAGCTTCTTCACCTCAAAAGAAACAGTGACCAAGATATAAAGACAGTCCACAGAGTGGGAAAGAATATTTACCCAATACCCATCTGATAAGGGGTTAATATCCAGGATATATCAGCCACTGGTAGAACTTTATAAGAAAACAGCCAACCCCATCCAAAAATAGGGAGAAGAAATGAACAGAAACTTCGACAAAGAAGAAATTCAAATGGCCAAAAGACATATGAAAAAATGCTCATCATCACTAATCAGAGAGATGTAAATCAAAACAACAGTGAGGTATCATCTTACGCCACAGAGACTGGCACACATCCGAAAGAACAAGAACAACCAGTCCTGGCATGGATGCAGGGAGAAAGGGACTCTCATTCATTGTTGGTGGGAATGTTGACTGATATAGCCTTTTTGGAAAACAATATGGACATTCCTCCAAAAACTAGAAATTAAGCTCCCATTTGACCCAGCAATACCACTCCTGGGAAGATACCCTGGGATACCCTGGGAAACCAAAAACACATAGCAGAAATACCATCTGCACTTTTATGTTCATAGCAGCCAGAATCTGGAAACAACCAGAGTGCCCAAGAACAGACAACTGGATAAAGAAATTTTGGTACATCTACACAATGGAATACTATGCAGCTGTTAGGAAAAACGAAGTTATGGAATTTACTTACAAATGGATGGGCATGGAGAGGATCATGCTGAGTGAAATTAGACAGAAGGAAACAGATATAGAATGACTGCATTTATTTGCGGGATATATTTATATATGTATGTATATATATATGTCACTTGTATCACTTGTATCATTTGTCTTCCTGTTGTTAATCTATTTGCTTGAGCTTGCACCAGGAACATCTCCATACGTCCTGTCACATGTTAGTGTAGCTCACTCCAGGAACATGAAGAGCCTCAAACCATTACTTCAGGTCATGGGAATGAGGTCTATAATTGATATTGATTTCTGGCATATCAAATACAACACAGGTAGCTTGCCAGGCTCTGCTGTGTGGGTGGGATACTAGTAGGTTCTCATCTCATGCATTTACTGATGAACCGCAACGGGGGAGAGATCAGCTTTTCTCTTGGGTGGAGCTTTGATGATTCGCTGTGGAGTCTAGATGTTGAAAATGGCGAATCTCATGGTGTGGAGGTTCCTCTGGCTTCTTGTGAGGCTCTGCTGGGATGGCAGGCCAGGGTTAGATCCGCCTTCCCTCCTGGGCACCTCATGGTCAGCTGTGCACAGGGAGAGCCAGTAGCAGCTCTGCCCCGTGTATCTGAGTATCTGGATCAGGCATACTTGGACTTGAAATAGACCTTGATGTAGGGTAGGACTCTGACGAGCAGGTCTTGTGATCCACTTTTCTGCTGTGTGGAACTCTGATGAGCCGTGGAGTCCAGATGTTGAAAATGGCAGCCCTCATGGTGTGGAGGTTCCTCTGGCTTCTTGTGAGGCTCTGCTGGGATGGCAGGCCAGGGCTAGACCCGCCTTCCCTCCTGGGTGCCTCATGGTCAGCTGCGTACAGGGAGAGCCGGTAGCAGCTCTGCTCCATGTATCTGCCTGTGTGTGTGTGTGTGTGTGTGTGTGTGTGTGTGTGTGTGTGTGTGTGTGTAGTATGATACCAATACCAAGTCCAGGCAAAACATGGATCAGGAGTACTCGTCAATAAGAGGAATTAACTGCAAGTGTGTGGGAGTCAAAGGTTAGGTATGACGGAGAAGGGAACAGTGTGCTAATAATTGTTGGAAATGATAATACCAGTCTAGAACTGAGCATTGAATGTAGGCAAAGGGATATACATGATATACAGAGGGATATACTCTAAATGTATGTATTGAAAGCCACAATGTGTAGGAGAAAGGGGGTGGAGAGAGAGAGAGAGAAAAAAAAAGAGTAAAGTGCCTGCCATAGAGGTAGGCTGGGGGAGGGGGAAGGGAATTGGGGACATTGGTGGTGGGAAATGGGCACTGGTGGAGGGATGGGTGTTGGTACACTATATGACTGAAACTCAAACATGAACATCTTTGTAACTGTATATCTCATGGTGGCATAATAAATATATTTTAAAAATAGAGAAAATCAATAAAAATGAAAGTTTTTTTTTTTTTTTTTTGCTTTTAGGGTCACACCCGGTGATGCTCAGGAGTTACTCCTGGCTCTGCACTCAGGAATTACTCCTGGCAGTTCTCGGGGGACCATATGGGATGCCGGGGATCGAACCCAGGGCCGGCACAGGCAGGCCGCATGCAAGGCAAACGCCCTATCCGCTGGGCTATCGCTCTGGCCCCAAAAATGAAAGTTTTTGAATTGAGATTTTCTGGTTTCTCATTTAAATTGTTGACAATCTGCATTCGGAGAAGACTCAGTTTTCTCAAGGTTGAATAAACTTTTTTTTTTAATGGGCAAAACTCTTCTAATACAGTGTTTTTTACCTATATTAAGACTGAATAAACTTGGGAGCTGTCGGTGTCTTTTCTTAAATTCTGCAATGATCACTGGAATTAGTTTGCAAGGCACTTCCTGGAGGTGGATGATTGGTTAAGACCCGTCTCACGTGATTTCGTTCCACAATGACTGGTCTTTGGGAGTTCAGGGCTCACGTTACTCACACAAGAGACTCAGAGAAAACTCGTAGAAAAAGGTGTGAACTCAGTAGCAGAGTAGGTAAGGCGAGCTCAAGGCTGGTGTCACCTGTTGGACTGGGCCCAGGGCTGGATTCCCAGTGTGAGCCAGAACCCTCAGGGGAGAGCAACACCCACCTTAGCTGTTTGTTTCCTTCTTGGTCCCACGCCCTTATTAATCACAATTCTGTATTAGGGCACAACACACCGTGTTTCCTCTTTTTGATATGGGAAATCCATGTGATTGCTTGTAGTTGGCTTTCACTTGGAAGCCTTTTGTTCACTTAAAGTAGCTCTCTCCAATGCAGTTGAAACAATTTATGGTAGTTTTAGAGATAGTATAGGGGTTAAGGCACTTGCCTTGCACAAAGCCAATCCTGGTTCCATCCCTGTACTTGAACAATGGCCGGGAATGATCCCTGAACACGGAGCTGCTGGGAGTAAGCCCTGAGTACTACTAGGGCAGTGGCAGCAACTCAACAAAACAAGTTATTAATTCTGTTACTGAATCCAAGCTTCAATTACTCACAACTCCAAGGCCAATATTAGAGAAAAAAGAGTTGGTGTAAGCAAAGCAAATTTGTGCGATAGTACAGCAGGTGAGGTGCTTGTCTCGCATGCAGCTGACCCAGGTTTGATTCCTGGTATCTCATATGGTCCCCTGAGCACCGCCAGGAATGATTTCTTGGTGCAGAGCCAGGATTAACCCTGAGCATCATGAGGTGTTCGTGAGGTGTGACCCGAAAAAAACAAACAAACAAGAAAACAAGTTTGTGTATTTCAAGTACAGCCATTCAAGAAATATGGTGGACTTGTTCCAAAACCATCTCACTGTCATGCTAGGTCTTGGATTTACAGCCATCTGCCTGGTAGAAGAAGTAGGCAAAACCCTAAAAGGGCAGGTGAATTGGTGTGGGAGAAAGGGTCTCCTCATTCATTGTGGGTGGTTGGATGAACTCACTGGGGCATAACTACATCTTCTTTGTCAAGTTAAATACAACTTTTCCTATGTCTTTTCTGGCAGGAGGTTATCCCCAGTATTGCCTGGGGTACCATGTGTGCCAGGGATTAAACCTAGGACTCCTGCATACAGTGCTCTTTAGACGATTTCCCTGGCCTCTCAATGTATTAATGATGATGATTCAAGATGATGATTCAGATGTCATGGTTTGCAATCATGTTAATGCTTATGCCTGTCACATGTACAATGTTCCTACACCACACCCACCACCAAAGTGCCGATACTGCACCCTGCAAGGGCAATCTCATTTTCTCTATCCCTTACTGACCCTTTCCCCCCATCAACTCCACTTGGTAAACTCAATTGGATGGTTTGTGTGACATTGTCAGTGGTAAGACATCTGTCCCAATCTTTTCCTAGTATTTGTGAATGACTTCTAGTTTAACACCAAAATCAGAGATTATGAGAATATTTCTTAACATTAAAGAAAAAGACAGAAGCAAGTGTGGGAGAAGAGCTAAAATTTCAGTGAAGAACAAGCTGGAGTTCCTAGTACTCACTCCATTGTCAGAAGTTCCTTCCATTACCGGGGAAAGTGGGACACCAAATCACTGGCTGCTTCTTGCTTTAAAGGGGTGATGTGGAAGTTGGAAAGGAAGAGACTGACGGTGGGAGAAGGAACTTTTGGCTCCTGTGTGCAGGAATTTAGCACGATGGAGTGTTGTTCATTTCAGGATTTAAAAAAAAATTTCCAATTCTTTTCGCTTTGTTTGAAATGTAAGCTAGAATGAACTGAACCCCCCAGTTAAGCTGGAGAGTGTCTAATAAGACAGTATGGCCTACAAAGAGATGGCGCTGTGGATAAGAGCAATGTCAGGAGGGATCCCTGAGCACAGAGCTGGGAGTAAGCCTGAGCACAACCAGGTGTTTGTTCAGACTCAAGACAAACGAAAAGGTCTGGTCTAAATTTAATATTCCTGCTAATATGCCCCGGATACCAGCTGGTATCCAAGAAAATAAGTTTGTAAATCAGTCCCATGCTGCCAATAACGCCCATATTTTCTTTTTTTTAAAAGATTCAGCTTTATTTCATTCATTCATTCATTCATTCATTTAATTATTTTCATTGTTACTGGTGCCCGCTCGAGCAAATAGATGATGAACGGGAAGATAGTGATAGTGATTTTCATTGAACCACAGTGAAATACAGTTACAGTTTTATTTATTTTCCAATACCCATCCTTTGACCAGTGTACATTTCCCGCCACCAATGTGCCCAGTTTCCCTCCCTCCACCCCCATACTTTTCTTTCTTTCTTTCTTTCTTTCTTTCTTTCTTTCTTTCTTTCTTTCTTTCTTTCTTTCTTTCTTTCTTTCTTTCTTTCTTTCTTTCTTTCTTTCTCTCTCTCTCTCCTCCTTCCTTCCTTCCTTCCTTCCTCTCTTCCTTCCTTCTCTCCTTTCTCTTCCTTCCTTCCTTTCTTTTCTTTCTTTCTTTCTTTCTTTCTTTCTTTCTTTCTTTCCTTCCTTCCTTCCTTCTTTCCTTCCTTCTTCTTTCCTTCTTTCCTTCTTTCCTTCCTTCCTTTTTTTTTCTTCTCCTCCACCTTACCCCTCCCATCCTCCTCCCTTGGTATATATAATTGCTTAAAACTTCCTTCTTCCTTCTTCTTTCTTCCTTTTCTTTCTCTCTCTCTCTCTCTCTCTCTCTCACTTACATTTTGGGCTGTATGGTTTGCAATACAGATACTGAAAGGCTTTCATGCATATCCCTTTACTTACTTTCAACTCTCAATTCTTGTCCAGAGTGATCATTTCTAAGGATTATTTTCTTTTTCCACGCCTGTATTTTCTGCAGCTATGTGCTCATTCCTCAGTCCCTTTCCAGAGGAGCGTATTACTATGTTAATCTTTTCCTGTTTGGGGGGTCACGCCTTGCAGAGTTCAGGGGCTTTTCCTGGTGCAGTACTCAGGAGTTGCTTCCAGCGGTGCTCAGGGGATCCTGTAGTGCTGGGGATTAAACCTGTGGCTCCTGCATGCAGGGCATCTACTCTAGCCTTCTAAGCAAACTTCCCTGGACCTTGTCAAATCTTAAAAAAGTTATTGGGTTGGAAAACTAGGATATGGGTTAAGATACATGTCTTGCCCACAACTGACCCCATTTTGACCCCTGGAATCCCATATGATTCCCTGAGCACAGAGGCAGGAGTAATCCTGGAGCACAGCCAGGCATGGCTTCTCCCAAACAAAAGAAAATGTAATTATTATTGTAGTTTAGTTAACATGGTTACTACAGTGTGATATGTATGAACAAAGCTCCTGTGTTTTCATCACCACCAAAGGACCTTCATCACGGTCCTTCATCACTGTCTCTTCTAGGCTTTTCTTTCTACCATCCATACTGCTTGGTAGTCTCAAATTCAGAATTCAAAGCCCAGAGATTGTCAACACTTAATAGTGTCTATCCCCTTATTTTCTTCCTCTGGGTTATACAGAGGAGTGTGATCTTCAGGTATTTGTCCTACTCCCTCTGGCTTAGTTAGCACAACAATGCCCTCCAGTTTCATCCAAGTAGGAGCAAACTGCAAAATTTCATCATTGCTTGTAGCTGAGTAGTGTCCTACATAACACGACTTCCTTATCTATTTGTCTTTGGACATTTGGGTTGTTTCCATATACTGGCTTTATAATATCTAGCACTGAAATGAACACATAGGTATATATACACCTTTGCAAATTAATATTTTGGGGATAGATGCCTCAATGTGGTATCCATTGATCTTAAGAGAATCTCTTATTACTATTTTATTTTATTTTCAGAAGTCTTCATGGTGTTTTCCATAAAGGTTGATCCAGATAGGACACTCCACCTATGGTGAATGAGGGTTCCTCTCTACCACATCGCCATCTACATTGGTGGTTTTGTCTTTTTGGTATGCCATTTTTACATGTTGTCTTATGGCCATTTGAAATGTTATCTCATTGCCATATTGATTGACCTTTCGCTGATAATTGCTGATAAACAGTGTTTCATGTGTCTGCTCTATCCATAAGTCCTCTTCAGGGGAGTGTTTGTTCATTGACTCTCCCATTTTGGGGGTGGGGCTATTGGCTTATTTTGCTGTTGAGCTTTGTGAGGGCTTTTATGTATCTTGGATATGAACCTTTTATCTGACATATAGTGGTATCATTTTTTCATAGGAATCTTTTATTTATCTTAGATATTAGATTTTTATCTGATGTATGGTGTCAAGTATTTGGAGAGTGTCTTTTTCATTTTAAATTTTGGCACAAATTTCTTTGCCAGGCAAACATCTTGTATGGATTTAATTCCATTTGTTTTTCATTTGTTTATTTTATTTACCAATGTAGCAGTACATCAGTAAATGCAAAAACTGAGAGCGTCTGCACAGCAGAGCCTGGCAAGCTACCCGTGTCATAGTTTTTTTAATTAATACTTTATTATACCACCGTGAGATATACAATTACAACGTTGTTCATGTTTGGAGGTTTCCGTCACATAGTGTTCCAGCACCCGCCTCCACCAGTGCCCATATCCCACCACCAATGTCCCCAATTACCCTCCTCCTCCCATAGCCTGCCTAAATGGCAGGTTCTTTATCTCCCGTCATATTTGATATGCCAAAAACAGTAACAATGATAGACTTCATTCCCATCACCTGAACAATAGGTTTGAGGCTCTTCATGTTCCTGGAGCAAGCAGAGGTCCTTGGGCTATACTATCATGCAACAGGGACAAATGGAGATGTTACGGGCACCCGCCGAGCAAATCGATGAACAATGGGAAGACAAGTGACAAGTGACAAGTCAAGTCATTGAAGACAACTCTGAGGTTCCCATCCTGGATAGACCTGGCCCTATCTTTCTCAATATATTTTGTGAATTCTGGTCTATCGTGAAGTCATTTTTAAAAACATTTTTTATTGGGATTGTGCGGTTTACAATGCTATTAATGATAGTTTCTCATGTGCATAATTCCAACAGCACACTCATCACCAGTATATTTCCTGTCTCTTCCAAGGACCCCAAGACCACACCCTCTAAGCCCCCCCCCCCACAACTCAGTTGTGTGAACCAGTTCTCCCATTATGTTGTCTTTTGCCCTTTGTTGCTATCTTGCTGTATATCTTAAAGTTCCACTTGAAAGAACATTTTTTGTTACTGGTGAAAAAAAGTGTTCTTTTTTGAAGCAGTCATCGAGCCCCTAGCCAAACAGGGTATTCAAACCCAATACATCAAGATCCTTCGTGAGCTGTATTACGGATTCACCACCAGGATCTCACCATTCTACAAAGAAGTGATCATTGATGTCAAAAGAGGGGTTCCACAGGGTGATACCATTTCACCAAAACTCTTCAGCGCCACCCCTCGAGAACATCATGCGACAATTAGAATGGGAAGGAATGGGAGTGAAGATAGAT